>JABEVN020002652.1:0-20799 GCA_013146195.2 Codonopsis lanceolata
AATTTTTATAGAGTATTTCTCTGGGAGGGAGGTGGAAAACTAAACCTATGATGTCCAAGGCTTTTATTCATCAAATTTGTTTTATCACTCTTAACAACATTTGCATGATTCTCAATAGAAGACACAGGCGACATCACACAAGTTTTTCGCCGTTTTCGACTTTGAAAATAACCAAGTTATCTTTTAGAATTTTCATCTCACCCCTTCCCCATCTACCCTCTAACCCATCATCTTCCAATGATGCACACGAGATCGAATTATTACAGATCGCACGTGTCTAACATTTTCCAAAGTCAAAGTATACCCGTAATCAAATTTCAAGCACACATTGCCAATTCCATAATTTGACAATTCTTACCATTAGCCAAGGAAAGCTTTTCTAGTTTCCACATCTTTAATGAAAAAACATTTTTAAAAGGTGTCATGTGAAGCGCACACAGAGAATCTATAACCCACTCATTCATATAAGCGTAAATAGAGTTCACATAATTCACTTTGGTTTCACAAGACTCGTCACCATAAAAACATCACCACCATCTTCACACAAGGCTAAATTACAATCTTTTTTATTATCATGATTACGATTTTGACTTTTCTTTTTTAGATTTGTTCAATCCTTCTTAAAATGTCCAGATTCACCGCGCGTTGTAGCGAGAGTCTTTTCTTAGATCCATTCTTAGACCTACTTTGGCTTCTACCCCTTGTTTCCATAATTCGATTTTGACCATGATTTTGTTCTTCACCATTTTGACCATTGTTTCTATCATGTTGTCTTCCTCTTACCATATGAACCTCACCGAGCTTGAGATTGACCCCTATTTACTTTTAAATCTAATTCTTTGCTTTTAACCCAACAATCACCTTATCAAGTGTGATATCATCCCTACCATACTTAATAGCGCATTTCACGTCAAGACATAAATCGAGAATACCATTTAAAAGAACAATAGCAGTGTAATCATCAATTTTTATCCCTGGTTTGCTTAATGTCTTGAACTAACTTAGTGAAAACATCGATATTATCCTCCATGTCTTTATCAAGGTCTAGTTTGAATCGAAAAAGCTGCTCCAAGAGATATAATTTGCTAGGTAACGATTTTTCATAATAAAGTTCTTCTAGCCTATCCCAAAGTTCTTTAGCGATCCAAGTTTACCAACCTTCCTTATCACTAAGTCATTCAAGTTCAAAAGTATGGAATAATAAGCCGACTGCGTCCATTTTCAGGTCCTATCATCCGATTTTCATTTTCGAAGAATTTTAAAGTTATAGCTTTAAAGACTTTTCTTTTATCAAAATGCCCTTCATTTTACGTTGCCAAAAATCGTTTTCCCATCAAGGGTACCAAATTATAGGAGGATGACGAGTTTGCCATTTTTGGAAAAACAACACGTAACTATATAAAAAATATCACCAAAAATCACACAAAGTAAATTATATATATATATATATATATATATATATATATATATATATATATATTTTTTTTTTTTTTTAAAAAACCTCAATTTTCCAAGACAAGGAAAAATCACCCAAAAAGTTTATGGAAAAACTTTTTAAATCAATATTACTAATCAAACAACAATGCACAATGGAAGCAATATGAACGTAATCAATCCAAACAACTAAAACTTAAACACAAGTTTCACCAACTTGAAACTAAATAAAAGTTTAAGTTTGGAACACGATACCCATAAATCACCGACAGATTTCTACCTTTAGTTGAAAGCGGCTCTCCAAGTTTGTCGGTACATGTTAGTATGAGAACAATGTGAGACGAAATATAGAATAACAAAGTTAAAATGAGAACAACTTGAGTATCTTGGCGGCCTAACTCGATCGTCTAGGGCTTATGGTTGCCTAGGCTCGAACCCCCAACACAATGCTATACACCAAGTATAACATACCGGCCCAACCAGAGTTCACGCAGACGAAGGGACAACGCCACGCTTCAAGGTTTTCTCACAATGAAGACCAACCCAAGCCTTCCAGAATCCCAAGAACCCGATTAACCCCTACGTAACCCTCGAATTAGAGACCTCAAAATCACAAGAGTTTCCCTTTGTAGATTACCTCACCACTCACGCCATGGAAGGCGAAGGAGGAAGAAGAACACAAGAGAGAGATTACCGTCTTTGCCTATGGCGCTCTAAGGGGCGGAGTATATATATATGCACAGCCAAGGCAATCAACCACGAAGGCAAGGCAATCAACCGCGAAGAATCAGAGATGGGGAGCAATCAACGAGCTGATTGGAACAAGGATTGGAAGGGGGCCGGATTTTCTGGGTCAAAGACGCAATCTCCCAAAAATAGAACCAAGTCGCAAACCAAAGACCCAGCCACAGCAACTGCGACCAAATCAGAAGTAGAGGGGAAATGGGGTGGGCTGAAGCTGAAGGAATTTCTGGGTTGCTTTGGGTTTGGGCTTCACAAAGTGGGCTGCCTAAACAATAGGCCCAGCCACACTTACAGACGGTTTCTCCTTTCTTAGGAGTGCAAATCTCATAAAGACCAATATAAGCAGTCATACCAGGCATACCTACAAAACATTCAGAAAAAAGTAAAATTACATATATACATAAACATATACAGGATAGAACATTCTTATAGGCCATATAGCATAACATTTCATTTTGATCGTATCAAAACTCATGGCACTATCCCTCACATGGATCTAGGTAGCAAGAAGAATTGGTACTAAATCCATATGGTTCATAAAAAAAACGAGTACACAACAGATTCAAAGGCAAGTGTACTTGTTCAACATAAATACTGCCTGGTTATATTGTTCTTAGGCTTGGTCAACTTTTCATAATACAAACCAAGAACAGACTCATCCTTAAAAGGCGATTAACCCTTTTACCAACAAGAACAAGTGGCAATGGACTTGCCTATCAAAATGTCCGCTTGACCAAACAATTTAACAATGACAAATAACAAAGCCCAAAACTAGTCAAACCTA
Source organism: Codonopsis lanceolata (assembly GCA_013146195.2). Lineage (NCBI taxonomy): Eukaryota > Viridiplantae > Streptophyta > Magnoliopsida > Asterales > Campanulaceae > Codonopsis > Codonopsis lanceolata. The sequence goes on from JABEVN020002652.1 coordinate 2,963, forward strand.
AAGAGGCAAGCTCAATTTTCTTTTTTATATCGCTTGTACCATTCTTTGAACCGGTTTTCGCTCAACCTCAAAAGTTTAGATTAATGTAGAAAGCCGATTAACCTGATATCATGATATAAGAACAGATAGTCGATCTTAGTTAAAAGGTTTGAGAAAGATATTGACTCGAGCTCAAACTTCATGAGTGACATAGTCCTAACTAAAAGCAAAACTTGAGCTTAGACACACAGCAGTTAGTAAATCCTAAACAGCAATCTTTACTCACCGGTTTCCACTTTCCAATAAGAAAGAACGAGAAGGAAAACTCTAAAACTCAGAAAGGGGCAGGAAACAGAATGGAGTAATCGGAAAAAAAGAGCTTAAAGCAACTCTTATTACCACCTTTCCTTAATCACTTCATCACAGAGTGACACATTTTGATAGTTTCATACAAAGCAAAAAAGAATGAACATGAGAATTGAACTCACCGAGGATTCCTGTATAGTAGGAAAGAGGCACGTCAGTATGTTGAATCTTGAATAACGTCCTCGGTGCTTTAATGAGGTCAGTATTCCTCCCATCCGTCATACCCCAAACTAAGTCACCTTTCTTAAAGTTTGAATGCTCAGAATCCAAGACTTTCGCAACTCCATATCCAACTATAGGCTGCATGATATTTAGAACTAAAGTTAACCATATAGACTCAGGTATCGATTCTAACAATGAACTTCTTCGGGGAAATAAAAACAAAAGAGAGATGCTAAAAGGATAGAGAACGAAAAACTTTGGAAAGGAAGACTTCCAGTCCTTGCCACAAATCTACTGAGAGTTGTAAAGTCCAGGGTGTCTCTAGTGAGACTCGAACACCCAACCTCTCCGTTAGGAGAAATGAGCAGTACCAGTTGAGCTAGAGCTCGTTGGTTTGCCACAAATCTATTCCTCCTAAAAAGTGGGAAAATTCCATGCTAGTATACACACCATGAAGACGCACACACACAATGTATAATCCCTTGTTCATCAAAGCAGAGGATCAGCATTCCTACTTGGGCCTTACAAAAGATATGTCTACTTTGTGATACTCCCCTCACCCCTTTGAAAAGTCAACCTAGTACACCCCTTTCAAAAGTCAACCTAGTACAATATCAAATTACCGTTTAATTATATCATAGGTAATAAACTTTCAATCATTGATACAACTATAAAAATACTACTCCATCCGTCCCTAAATAATCGTACTAGTTGACTCGGCGCATAGTTTAAGAAAAAACAATTGACTTGATTATTTATATTGATTTAATGTGTAGTTTCCTTTAAAGTCCATGCGTATGTGACACATAATTAAAGTAAAATGAAAAAGTAAGGGTAAAGTGGTAAAAGTGATGTATTAAAAAGGTAAGTTTCAAACTGGATAATTATTTAGGGATGGACGAAAAAGGAAAGGAAGACGATAATTTAGGGACGAATGGAGTACTTTTTAACGATTTTTAGAATTTCGCAAATGATAACAAATTTTTAGTTAAAGTTTGTTCAAGTTGACCAAAAAAGTCAAAATTGAAGCCTTGTCACACTTATGATGGTCGAATTTACCCCTATCATTGAAACATAAAATAACTACCAAAAAATCATCACATCTATAAAACTAATACTCTTTTGGTTTCAAATGAGTGTTTATTTTCAATTTCTCACTAAAAAATAAACTTTCAAGAGTGTTTTAGTAGCACATGTACACTAATACTACATTTTTGTATAAGTACAATGTTAAAATAAAAATCGACACCAGGTCGTGATATACGTAAAAGTAGAGTTGTACTTCCTCTGTTTCGGGCAAAGAAGTCAAACTTTTTAAAAAAATGACATTTTTAATAGTTTATTAGTATTAAAATGAAGTTTTTGAGTTTTAATTCTTGAAAGTAGACTCTTTCAATGGAAGATCTAAAAATAGAATAGTAAACACTTGTTCAGAACGAGTGAGTATAAATTTATGAGAAAATGAACACTTATTCATTGACAAGAAAATCTTAAAAATGAACACCAGTTTGGTGACAGAGGACTAGAGGTAGTAATAAAAGATTCGTAGAAGGTCAAATCACAAACATAAAAATGACCAATTACCCAAAAAAATTCGATCATGAAAACCTCGTTCCGAACAAGTCGTCATGTCTTTAGTAGCACATGTACACTAACACTCCCTCTTCTTTTTTTTAAATATATTTTTTTTAAACTAAGTTTTTTTTTACTAATGGGGACATGGGAAGGGATCGAACCTGAGATCTCACACTTTGTGAAGCCCCATGTCTACCACTGGGCCACCCAATTAGGGGCTACACTAACACTTCCTCCGTTTCTAAATTATCGTCCTAGTTGATTCAACGCACGGATTAAGAAAAAATAATTAACTTGATTATTTATATTAGTATAATGTGTAGTTTTCCTTTAAAACTCATGTATATGTGACCTATAATTAAAGTAGGGTGAAAAAATAATGGTAAAATGATAAAAGAGATACTCTAAAAAGGTAAGTTTCAAACTGACAATTATTTTAGGATAGAGGGAGTACATTTTTTGTATAAGTATAATATTAAAATAAAAATCGACACCAGGTCGTGATATACCTAAAAGTTGAGTTGTACTTCCGCCGTTTCACGCAAAGAGTCCTTATTTGAAAGCCAAATTATTTTTAAAAAATGATATTTTTAGTAGTTTATTAGTAATAAAATATCACTTTTGTGTTTTAATTCGTGAAAGTGGACTCTTTCAATAAAAGATCTCAAAATTTAATAGTAATAGACACTTTGCTCGAAACAAATAAAATATAAATTTACGAGAAAATGAACACTTATTCATTGACAAGAAATTCTTAAAAATGAACACTAGTTTAGTGTTAGAGGACTAGAGGTCGTAATTAAAGATTCGTAAATAGTCAAATTAGAAACATAAAAATGACCAATCATCCAAAAAAAATAAAAAAATCGATCATTTTACAACCCTTTCTCGTAATTCTTCAGTATAACCTGCTTCATCTCCTTTACTCCTTCAATTGCCATTATTCAATACTCTTAATTTCTGAAAATACCGGAAAGGGAATTTGGAGTACATTTATATAAAGGGTGGGGGCACTCCACACCTCACCTTTTTAGCACCTCATTTCTTGTACTGAATTGTTGTATCTTGAATTGGGCCGTAAATAGCCCACTCACATTAAAATAGGCGGAATTAGGGTTTCAAGTTCTGAGGTCAAACACAATCATAAAATTTGGTTAAAACGGTCTTACTTTTATTTATTTTATATAAGACGGATTTACTTGATCCGAATCTTAATAAATTGAGTTATAAAATAATGGATCTTTATTTTATGAATTAAGATTCGTTTTACAAATTAAAATTCGGTCTCAGATAGACATACTCACAAGTTGTTTGAACCAGTTTTTGAAGAATTATACTATATTTTGTTTCAATCAAATATTTCACTTTATTGTAATTTAGAAAATGAAATCTTGTTAATGATTCTTTTAGCTTTTGTTTCTTTCCCAAGTTAAGGTCGGGCGTTTATGGTGGGAGCTCTTTGAAAGAAGTTTTCTTCTACACCTATTTCGTATGCAACTACAAATAATCTTGTCCACTCGAGACAATCCCTAATTCCCTATTGATAAAATCTTGTTAATTAGAAATAGGTCGGACAATTGTAACTCTGAACCCGTTAATTCACCCAATCCATCTCAACTTGTTAATATTTTTAAGGTTGAAATGAGTTACCCGTTTTGATCTTAAAACGTTAACGGGTCGGGTTGGGTCAAAGCAGTTAAATTCATTGCGTATTTTAACCCTGATATTTTTTACTCTATAAATGTATAGATTTTGGGGAAACATTAGAGTTAAAACGGGTCAACTCGTTTTAACCCGATCTATTTTGACATGTTTAATATTTGGGGGTTCTAATGGGTTGAACTCGTTACCCGTCTCAATTCAACCCACCCAATTATTAGGTTTAACGAGAAACTACATCAAGAATAATATTGATTACAACTTTTATATTTTAGTAAAAAAAAACATTGTTAAAACTAGTAATTTGTTACAATAGGTGGCAAGTTCGAGTCATGAGAATGTAGGTATGTTAAAACCATTTTTGTAATTCTACTCGGCTCGGTGATTAGTTTTTGGCTTTAGGGAATAAAATACCTTTATAAATAAGAATATAAATAAATAAATTTAGGAGATGTGTGGAAAAATAGAGAGCATCGTACGCATGTGAACTTGTTTCTTTGGCGTCCAAATGGAAGGGAGATGTGGTGGAAAAAGACAATGGAGAGATCGAGTCGTACGCATGTGAACTAATTCGATTTTTCTTAGGTTTAATTAATTATTTGGCCCCATGACTTTTTCTGAATTTGTTCTTTGATCCTAACATTTAAAAAAAAATTAGTTTGATCCTAAATATTGCATTATGTTGTTAGATTCCCCAATTTCCCTTTTAACCTTTAAATTTCCATCTAATAACAAAATATTAATATTTGACATAATTTTAAACGTTAATGGGGAAAGGAGAAATTTAACAATAAAACGCAACATGTAGGATCAAACTAATTTTTTAAAAAATGTTAGGACCAAACGAAAAATTCGGAACAAGTTGAAGGACCAAATAATTAATTAAACATTTTTCTTAATAAAATCCAAAACAAATGTGGGTTTTGCTTTATTATATTTGTCCTCTAGTCACTATGCCAACATCGGAAATTACTATATTTTGATTAAGCTCTAGTTTTATATATCCTATGTTTATAAGATTATTTTATCACTATTATTATTAAATTTATCTGTCAAATTTCTTATTAAAACTTGTTTTCTTAACTTTTATTTTTGTTTTCCAAGAATCCAAGGTGCCCAAAGCTGAAGTCTTACGTAATCCCTGAGCCGAGTAGTCCCGTAACTAGAACTGTCAAACGCATCAGGTCGTCGGAACAGTGTCAGGCCTCACGGAACTCAAGCTCAATCTATGTGCACTTCGGGCTTATGGCCAAAAAAGTAAATATTTTTTTATTAAAAAAATCACAAATTAGCTAATAAAAATTATATAATACATGAAAACACACATACTTATTAGTCTAACTTACACAATTACAAAACAAAAGTGCAACCAAAACAAATATAAATAAAGATAGTAAGTTCAACAATTAAACGAAACAGAAACTAGAAAAAATATAGTCTTACATATCAAAGAAAAAATAAATGTGCTACTTGAAGGGTATTTTTTTTTTGAAAAAAGTTATAACCAAATCACCTCCGCTACCTCCGGTCAACCTCCGCCACTGCTGCCTCCAACTATCTCCGCCTGTCACCCATCGCCGCCATTAACCACCACCATTATATGTTATTTATTTTCTAAAATGTAAAATTTTCACTTTTATTGTTACCAAGGTTTGAAACCTTGTCATTCATTCATATAATAACTAACAACCATATACCACTAGACTAAGCTAGATACTTGACATATTATTGAACTCTTATTTTAAGTATAATGTAAAATTACTAATGAATTCTACATATTATTCAAACAATGGAAATACTACGTTTTTGAAAACAAATTATAAGTTATTTAAATTTTATATAATTTGAATATTTATTGAATTCAAAATCAATGTATCCAAATGAACCCTTAAAAAGTTTCGGTAGACATTTGACACCCATGTAATGCCTAAGATAATCTCGAGACTCTCTTCCACGTTAAGCTGCTGTAATAGAAGAGAAAAAGAAAAGAAAGAGGCGTAAAATGGAGTAGCAGACATAAGTAAAAACCTAATTAAATTTCATATGGGGTTACGATTTACGGATTTAGTAAAAGAGGAAATCCAGCTAGTAGTTAATGCACCCCTATTAAATGAGCTTTATTATAATTCGAAGAGCTTTAGGATTAATTATAGATAAAGTGACTTACAAAGGGTTACGGTAAAAAACAAATTTTCCAAAGAAATCCTACATTAAACAAAGATTGACCATAACTTATATCTATTAACATTACATAAAACAAAATTAGTGAAAACTATATTCGCGAATATGAAATGGAAGTCTACGATTAGATGGTTTGAGTGATATTCTTACGATAACGACATTATGATCATAATTATCCATGAAACAACTTGTCCTCCTAAAACATAATTTCCAAACTTTGTAATAATTAACCTCGTGTCATTGTATAATATTTGGGATTAGTCTATATTACGTAGCAACATTGTTGGTAACAAAAAAAATTGTCTCACTAAAAAATTTTCATATCCAAAAAATTCTCATATCCAAAAAATCTAAAAAATAATTTTTATATCCAAAAAGTCTCATAATTAAATTTTGAATAACAAAAAGTCTACCGATAATAAACTTAACATGTCTATGGATGTTGTTATGTTAAAAGTTTCATTTGGTTCAAAATTTATTTTTCATTTCATTTATGACAATGATGATAAAAAAATTCATAGATTATTATTATTATTACTATTATTATTATTATTATTATTAGTTGAAACATGAATGTTTATAATTACTTTAAAAATTAATTAGACTTTAGGATTATAAAAACAAGAAGTTATATAATTAGAAGTAACTATAAGAAACCCACCAACTGAATTTAGATCACATCACTTTAATAGATCGATCTAAATAAAGATTCAATAGGTTGAGTTTATCAAGGCTTGCATAATTTAACTATGTTAAAACATTGGTTTGTTGCATGTTAAAATCAATTGATTAGACTTTGACAAATTTAAAGTTCTTCGTGCAGAAATTCAGCAGGTAGACCTACAGCTACTGTTTTACTCCCTTAAACAAGACTTAAATTGAGATAGACAGCTCTCAAAATCTTATTCATCTACCTACTGCTTCTTAGTCTTCAAGAAATTTGCTAACTGATGATCCCTAGAGTTGTTAAGGTAGGTTAGCAGGGTTGGCCAACCCGCTATAACCCCCCATTTGGTGGGGTGAACCAACCCATGAAATGTGGTAGGCTTGGAAATTGCCAACACAACCCAACCCATCTTGGGTTGTGCGTTTGGCGGGTCAACCCATCAACTTTTCTTTCACTTAATCAAAATAATCATAAATAACACAAAAAATGTTTTAATTCATTAAAAAATTATATTTTCTACTATTGTATTTTTAATAGTGTTTTCTCTTATATTAATAGTATAAAATGACAAAAAAAATTAGAAGTACGAAACTATTGCTTCATTACTCTTTTTGTTATGTTCTTATAATCATTTTTATGTATATATTGCGGTTAATATACCTTATTCTGACATCTTTATTTGCTATACGTGCCACTTTTTAAACGAATTCAAAATCATTTACTAATATTTCAGATACAAACAATAATCTTACATTTTGAGCGAAAATGATTTGAACTAATTATTTCAAACTTGTGACTTGTTTATTCGAAAATGACTTGTTTTCCCAACTCAACCGACATTTTTTAAGTGACAGGACGGGCCAGCCCAACGGGCCCAACCCATTTTGACAGCTCTAATGATCCCTTTATGTATATCGGTTGTTGTTTCTTTATGCTTAGTAAATCGAAACCACCGAACCACGGAACCAAACCGAACCAAGCCAAACCAATCGGTGTGGTTCGGTTTTAGTCGAAGACAATTCAGTTTCGGTTTCAAAAATTGGAAAATCACCCGGTTCGGTTTGGTTCATGGTTTTTTGTATCGAACCAAACCAAACCCCCAACCTATACATTTTTATTTATTTATTATATAATATATATTAAATTACATTTATTAACTATTTTGAACCTTTGGATAATTTTATATATATAATCTAGCCCTTTGATTTATATATATATATATATATATATATATATATATATATATATATATATATATATATATATATATATATATAGACACATACTAAACAACAAAAAATTTGAATGTTGGAAAACTATTATTTCTTCCATTATTTGTGTTTATTTTAGAATTTGTATTGTTTGCTTTATGATAATTTCTTGTTAATATGTTATTTCCTAATTTTGATGTTAATCCTAAATTAAAATCTTATTTTTAATATTAGTTAATTTCATTAAAAATAATTTATATAAACTACAAAACCGAAACAAACCAAACCAAACCAAACCAAACCGAGTGGTTCGGTTCGGTTCGGTTTTAATTCTTACTCGGTTCGATTTGATTTGAGATTTTTGGAACCAATAGATGACGGTTTGATTTGTGATTTTGGCATAAACCAAACTAAACCGAACCACTTACACCCCTATAATAAAATATATATACTGATATACTATACATTGTTGGAAATATTGATCATATTTATTAAAGACTTTTGTTTCCTTAAAGCTTTTGTTATAATTTCACAAAAACAACATCTTTGAGAAAATCATAACGACCCTCTCTTTTAAAGTATTCTGTTAAATCTTTTATTGGCCAGCATTTTTTTTGTAACACCCCAAACTCAGGTCCGACATCGCAATCCCACAATATTGGCCACATCACTATAAATTTAAACTTAAAAAAAGACTAAGCTGAAATGTTATCCAACCCGATTTACAAAAATTTCTAATTCAAAATACAACCATCCAAAATAAAATGTGAAGTTAAAGTCTTATAATATGGCTACATCTTTACTAAAATTCAAATCATAAAGGTACGCTCTAAAATCTCGATTTCTTCGCTTGTATCCTCTACATCAAGCTTGGTCCTTAATTCCAACCTAGAAGAAGAATGATGTGAAAGGTGAGTGAACAAAGCTCAGTAAGATGATACGTCGTCCTTCTGGTTTCTAAGGAGGGGTGACTCAAGGAATAAACATGTTGTATGTCAAACAGAGTTAAGACATTTGAGAAAGTGTCATAACAAAATATTTGATAACTTGTAAATCAAAAAGATATGTATCGAATGATTAAAACTCTTTTTAAATGGAGAGTTCAAAACAAAACAAAAATGCGGATCAAATAAGTTTGTCGTTACTGATTGTCACATACCAGCTAGTAATAACCGAAGATCAAATACATTTACTAAGATCACGTAAGGGGTCAATCGACCAAGAACCAAATTCTCCGAAGGGTACGCTAATCCCTCGAAAGGTACACGAATCCCACGAAGGGTACATGAATCCCCCAAAAGGTACATTGTTATGGTATATCCGGATTATCGCACTCATGGGCCAAGTGGTGCAATTTAATTTATTTCATTATTTGTCACGTAATCCTCGTGACGGATTGTTCAAACTTAATGATCATAAATATTTTCAAAACATAGATAGTACTATAAATGGACCACTATTAAAACATAATTTGTATTGCAAATCATTATTTTCAATGCAAGTGAGTAAGCTGATAAAGTTTACAAACACGGAGAAGCTTTTCGATATCAAAAGGGTATTTCATGTAAAAACAAGTTAATACATGAAATTACGAAACAAAATCATAACGAAGATATACAACAAAGGCTAATAACATAGTCAAAGCAACTACCTACACGAGGTCGGACATGACAATTGAAATAACGAAATTTCAAGAATCAGCATAAGCCTACTATTGAAAAGTATTTATATATTTTTACAAAAGAACCTAAAAAAATGTAATTCCTTACCTGCTTAGTGTAAATCACAAATAACAAAAGTTACTGGTAATTAATATTCTAATAATATTCTCTCACGATATTTGTTGACTTATTATTATTATATGTCTAACATATCCACCCTAAACCCAAAATGACCCTCACACAGAACACATACGCACAAACACAAAACTATATACTCTAAATCCTAGCACACAACACACACACACACACACATATATATATATATATATATATATATATATATATATATATATATATATATATATATATATATATATATATATATAATATATGTATGTATGTATATATATATATGTATATGTATATGTATGTATATATATGTATATATATATATATGTATATATGTATCTAATATAATATAATAATATAAATTGTACTAGGTAGATATCCACTCTCTGCGCACACACACGCAAACCACATTCACACTCACACACTCACACACTCACACACTTTGATTAATCAATGTTGGAATATAATATATAAATATATATGTAAACTGACTTCACCTATATATTATACATATATGATCATATCTATATATATTGGAGTACCGAATCTAAGGAAACGTCAACCTCTCCATTGGCTTCTGTACTTTTTTTTTTTTTTTTTTTTGAATCAAAGGATTATGTATGTCATACCTAACTAACCTTAATCAAAGTACACATAAAAGAGAATTACCTAGAGTACTGTTGAGTCTCTCTTTCAACCACCGATCTTTGCTCTCTCTATTGCTGCGCGTATTGTTCTTTTCCAATCCTTCCGTCTCCTCTTCTCGACTTATTTATATAAAATTTTATTATTGAAAGAACGCGATGCACGGATTCTCGATATGGAACGATGTTACTGTCAATGTTGCAGTGAATGTTGCAACAATGGCAGTAACAATGTGAACTGAAAGTGTGTAACAGAAATTTGCAGCGGAAGTTTTGTTTTGAGATTTGAAATTTAACACACTTAGTAAGACAGAAAATCACGAAAAACAATCTACAAGAATCAATCTTGTAGATCAAGCCTCAAGGCAACAAATTGTATTAAACTCAACAACTGTTTTTAAACACTAAACAGTTAACACGAAAATTCTCACAAGATATAGAATCTTGGAGAATCACAAAACCCACATAAACACAAAACCAAACGTGGGAAGAAAAGAAACAAATACAGCTTCCAAAACAGCGAACAAGAAGGAAGCACACAAATCAGAAACTTCAGGAAGAACAAAGCTGTCTTCACAGAAGTTTCAAAAAACAACGGTATGAAGTTTTATCACAGCAGAAAGGTCTCTGTATATGGGCTGGTCGATCTCTCTTCTCTAATTCAGCATACACGAAAACAACAGGATCAACACACAGCACTTCAAACCAATATCTTCTATATGCTCTCAATTCTCTGTGTCTTCTGCAAGCTGCTCGGCATCAGTTAAATAGGCAGCAACATCTTGTAATCCAAGGCACCAAGGAATCCTGCACATTCTAGGTAACCAACACATCCAACTAGGAAAGGCATTAGTCCGACAAAAATACAAGATTTTGTTTCCTAAATTGATACAATCAATAACTAAACACTTACTCAAAGATTTACATACCAAAAATATCACCTACCTCTAATAAAGAATCCTACTAAAATCCTAACACAAAGATACCAAATTAAATCCTATTTTGACCAAGAGAGAGAGGACAAGATAAATTAGGCAATGCCTAAATTACCCTTACAATCACCCCCTTTGTCCGAGCATTCTTGGTCAAATCCTCAAGACCTGCAAGAAGAGCTTGAAGAACATATCTAAACACAAAGATCAGAAATATAGAAGAAATATATAATCAACTAACATCAGTCACCATCACCACAAGTTACATGATCCTCAAAATATCTACCCTAATTATTACAGACCAAATAAAGTAAATGTTTATCCAACCAACATCATCAGTTTCAACCACAATACATCAGAATCAACCACAATGAAACAACACATTATCCTTCAGAAAATCATTTGGCTGTAGGTACATCAATACGAACATCTTCAGCATCACCACCAGCTCCAGCTCTTGTTGCAGCCTCACCCCCTATTTGACCAGAATGTTGCTCCCGGAGGTATCTGCGTAGCCAAAGTCGTAAGAAAGCCACGATGAGCGAAGGTGAGAGCTGGTCTCAGATTAACCTCATTTGCTCTTTGACAAAATCAATCGACATAGGAGGCGTAGGAGAGGCAAGCAGGGGTGGATGTTGCTCGGATGTTGCAGAATGTTGCAACATTCGGAGAGACAACAACAGGAATGACAGGATCTGAAGGAGATGTTGTAGGATCAGGGATGGTAGGATTTGGAAGAGGTGTATCTGGAGTTGATCGAAGAGGTAAATTGATGAGCCTATCCCCTTTTAACAATTTGGACGAAAAATGAAGAGCCTCAAGAACAGGTGACAAACGAGTGGAGGAAGGAGGTTTATACCCTTGAGAAAGGAGAACACGGTATATGAGAGAGGGAAAAATAAGAGATCTTTTGTCACCACCTGTTTCAGCCATGGATGCAATCTTCCTAAAAATATACAGTCCAAGATCAAACGGCTTTTGAGAGCCAAGAAGATATAGGATTCTAGCATGCTCTTCGGTCACAACATTGGTGTTCTTCGATGGAGACCAGTTTGCACAGCAAACTTTGTGCAAGAAAGCATAGAGAGAGGACACTTGTGCAGTACTAACTGGAACACCCTTGGCTGGCCACACTTTAATTTTACCACCCGTAAGTTCACAAATACACGAATTAAGGTCGACAGTAAAATCAACAATACCAGAGGGAGGACAATCAAGCAAGGAATTTATGACAGTGGGTGAAAATGAAAACCAACGACCTCGCACAAAAACTTTTTCAAAACTGGACTCAACAGAATCATGAATTCGCTTTTCAAGATTAGCATAGAACTCATGAATCAATTCACGAGGATATGGGACAGCAAGAGACAAGGTGTTCAAAAGATGGCGGTCAGAGAAATAATCAGACAAATTAAAGGTATCCAACATTGAACTACGAACATTGCGCTCATCAATGACATTTCTAGAGATATTATACCGACGAGAAGCAGATTTAGAAATAAACGAAGAAGAGTAGGGAGTACCGAGAGGTTTCTTTCTGCTGGATGTTGCAACAATCGGTGCAACATTGAGTCGAACAGATCGTCTCCTTGAAGATTTCACCGGAGATTTTTCAGAGTCTTCACTCACAACTGGAGAACCTTTCGGAGTCGAATAGTTTTGATCAGAACTATCGTCGAATTCGGAAGAAGATGATGGGCTAGGCACGGTTGGTGGAGGAGCCGAGGGTGATGGTCCTGAGACAGAAGCACGAGCTTGGCGCAATCGGGTCAAATTTCTAACAACCTCTTCATCAATGGCAGACGGTCCAACCTTTGATGTTTTCCGACGAAGAGGAGGAGATTCAGTAGGGAATACTACCCTTGGGGATGGAATCGGATAATTTTCATCCTCATCCGGCTCTTGAACAGGAGGAGAGGGAGGAGATGCTGGTGACAGAGTTGCTTCATGAGTTTGGGGAATCGAACCTGCAGGAGGAATGAAATCCTCATCATCTGAATCACTTGCTAGAATCACAGATTCCTTGAAGACACCAGCCTCAACTTTGTTTTTCTTCGCACTCGAATGTCGCCAGGGAGGGATCATCGTAGTTTGCTGGAATGCCTCGTTGGCGTTTGGACCGCCGAGAACTAGGGTTGCCTATTGATGAAAAACCAGACAAATCTCCAGGGTTTTCCACATCTATAGCATTACCTTTCTCCCCTGGAAGAATAACAGTGAGAGGCTCAGGAATTTGTTGATACACAACAATGGCTTTCGAAAGATCATCTTCTGCCGCGAAATTGTTTCTCACTGATGGCCTTGATGTTGCAACATTCGACCTTGACAACTTAGGGCTTTTGGAAGACGAAGCCATTTATGATTACTGGGGGAAGAACTCTGAATGATTTTGACAAAATCTTTGAGAGATGAACAGAGAGGGACAAGGTCACGGAAAATTTTGATGAGATATAGAGGCGAAGAAATGTGTACGTTCCTGTAAAAGGTTTTTCACTAAACATGCCGCTAATTACAATTAGCCGTTGGTATTTAATGCAGTGAACTGAACCGACGCATACTTACTGGGCATTCAAAATTTAAACCACACAAGCTGACCAACCTGAGGTAAGTAAGACCTGAGTTTGCTGTTTGAGACATGAGAGTTAAATGAGCAATATGAGATACAATCTGATTTCAAAAACACATTTTTTAAGCGATCAGATATTTTTGGAATACACAGAAACATACTTAACCAGAGTTGAGACCCCACAAAGCATATAATCACAGATATTCAGCCCAGTTCTCATCATGAAGACACAGCACAGTAGAGTAGACAACCACATAAAATCAAGACTTTGAGAACAATACACAGCTTTAAACAAAATGGACAGACATTAAGACGGCTGATACCATGCACCTATATGACCTAAACAGTATGTCTAAAATATGCAAAACAACAAAAAAAATCGAAAGAATGCATAAGCACACAAGTGAGATGTCTAGATCAACTGATTGCAGTTCCCAATGTTGCAACAATGGAAATCACATTCACCCAAAAATCTGTGATTTTATGTTTGAATTTGCAATTTTTCTTTCACCAAATAACACAATTTCTCCCAAAAACATTATAGGTACTTTATTTCCCTATAACACTAGCTTTACTTTATTTCAAGCTAAAGACACCACTAGGAACCTTTCACACTATTTACCAAGGGTGGCAACTTTACATTTGATCGACCCATGAGATTCGAAAATCCATAGTCCCAAAAGAAAGGAAGTCACAACCTTGTTCATAGGCAGCTCTTTTCCGTTAGGTAGCTTTCACACTTTCTCAAATCAGAGGAGTCAATTTAGTCAAGATCAACCCATGCAAGTCGAAACTTCATGGTACATTGACAAATTGCAGCATCCTAAAACTTTTGAAAGGTAGCTCTTTCCTTTGTGGTGCTAACGAGATATTTCTCTCAAATACAACAACAGTCTTGGGAGAAGGTGAGAAGAAAAAATCACAACATAATCACAAAAGTTTTGAATGAATCTTTACACATGCTCAAAGGTATTAACAGCAAACAGATTTGATCTAGTGTGCCCTCCTAGACAACAATGCCGTATGCCTAATTTTTTTTTTTTTTTTTTTTTTTTAAATGTGAGTGATTACATGGCACACATACCGAGAGACTTCCTAAGATTGATGAATCTCTCGAACTCTAGACTCTTAGTAAAGATATCAGCCAAATTGTTATCTGTACCAACATGTTCAATACACACAATGCCTTGTTCAACTAAGTCTCTAATAAAATGGTGCCTTATATCTATGTGCTTTGTTCTTTTGTGTTGAACAGGATTTTTAGCTATGCTTATAGCACTTGTGTTGTCACAATACATGATTAAAATGTCACTATGCAATCCATAATCTTGAATCATTTGTTTCATCCACAAAAGTTGTGTACATGCACTACCAGCAGCAATATATTCAGATTCTGCTGTTGATAGAGCCACACAATTTTGTTTCTTGCTAAACCAAGAAATCAGATTGTTTCCAAGATAAAAACATCCTCCAGACGTACTTCTCATGTCATCAATACTGCCAGCCCAGTCAGCATCACTGAACCCAACCAGATTGGTGTTTGTGTGCTTAGTATACCACAAACCCATACCAAAGGTCTCACCCACATAGCGAATGATTCTTTTGACAGCTTTTAGGTGAGAAACCTTGGGGTTTGCTTGATACCTTGCACACAAACACACACTATGCATGATATCTGGACGAGTGGCAGTTAAATACAGCAAACTTCCTATCATACTTCTATACAAGGTAGGATCAACACTTTCTGATTTTTCATCTTTATTAAGCTTATCGGATGTACCCATAGGGGTTTTTTTATGTTTTCCATTCTCAAGATCGAATTTCTTCACCAAGTTTAGAGAATACTTGGCTTGAGAAATGAACATCCCTTCATGTGTTTGTTTAATCTGAATGCCTAGGAAATATGTCAGTTCACCTACCATGCTCATTTCAAAAGTGGATGTCATGCATTGCACAAATTCTTTTTCCAAGGATTTGGAGGTGGATCCAAACACGATGTCATCAACATAAATTTGAGCAATCAAAATATGTTGATCTTGTTTCTGGATGAACAATGTTTTATCCACCTCTCCCCTTTTAAACCCACTTTGTAAAAGGTGATCTGTAAGTCTACCATACCAAGCTCTAGGAGCTTGTTTGAGACCATACAAAGCCTTTTTCAGTTTAAACACATGATTGGGTTTATGGGGGTCCTCAAACCCTTTTGGCTGTTCCACAAAAACTTCTTCCTCAAGAATCCCATTCAAAAAAGCACTCTTCACATCCATTTGTTGAAGAGTAATGTCAAGGAAACAGCAATTGCCGAAGTAGACGATAGACTCAATACGGGCTACAGGTGCAAAGGTTTCATCAAAGTCCACCCCCTCAACCTGTGTATACCCTTGAGCTACCAATCTAGCTTTATTCCTCATTATTTCTCCCACTTCATTCGTTTTGTTTTTGAAAATCCATTTAGTTCCAATAACATTTATTGAAGTGGGTCTGGGAACTAGATACCACACATCATTTTTCGAAAATTGATCTAGTTCCTCTTGCATGGCATTTATCCAGCTTTCATCTTTAAGGGCCTCTTGCACATTTTTAGGTTCAACAGTGGAAACAAAACACGAAGCATGTATATCATCAAATTCAAGAGTAGTCATGCATGCTAGTTTCTTGTAGTCCACTTTACCTTTCTTTCTGGTTGACACACCATCCCTTACATTACCTATAACTTGAGTGAGTGGATGGTTTCTCTGAATTTTGCTGGAATGTCATTTCCTCGATCGTCATTCGAATCGATCATCTTCCCGATTTGAATCCCAAGCCTTCTCTTTTCCCAGTTCGCCGTCAGACAATGTTTCTCCCGATGTTGCAACATCCTAACAACATCCGAACAACATTGTGACAACCCTCGAACTTTTTCACCGAACAACTGTGACGGCCGAATCAGTATTCCTCGCCTCCCCGAACTACCGGATTCACGCCTAATTCAGATCAAAGTCTCCAAAATCCAAAAACCCAAACGCCTTCCTCAAGTTTTGACACCAAGACCAGTTAAATCATCAAACACAATATTCATGGATTCCATAATAGTCTTAGTTCGAAGATTGAATACTCTATAAGCTCGACTATTTGTGGAATATCCCATAAAAACACATTTATCACTTTTAGAGTCAAACTTGGAAAGTTGATCTCTATCATTGAGCAGATAACATATGCAACCAAACACATGAAAATATTTCAAGGTAGGTTTCTTCCCAAGAAGTATTTCATAAGGTGTCATAGTGCTACCTGGTCTCAAGAAGACCCTATTTCCAATATGACAAGCAGTGTTCAAAGCTTCAGCCCAAAATCTTTTGGCCAAGTTTTTTGAATGTAACATTACTCTAGCCATTTCTTGTAAGTTGTCCTCGTTTTTTCTCCGCCACTCCATTTTGTTGTGGAGTTTTGGGAGCGTAGAATTCATGTGATATACCATTAGAGGCACAATATTTAGAAAAGGATGCATTTTCATATTCGCAAGTGCCATGATCCGATCTAATCCTAGTGAGTTTTAGATCATACAAGTTCATAACATCTGTACCAAATTTTGAAAGCCTCTCAAGTTTCGACTTCTCTCTTAAAAATATTACCCAAGTATATCTAGAGAAGTCATCTACACAAACAAAGGTGTACTTTTTCTTACCTAGGCTTTCTACCTCAATGGGACCCATAAGGTCAGTATGAATCATCTCCAAACATCTGGAAGTGGAGCATTGAGTGATTGGGAGATGTGAGGCCTTGACTTGTTTACCTTTTTGACATGGTCCACATACCTTGAGTAGTTCCTTTTCCGCATTTGGTAATCCTTTGACAAAGATCATGCCTCACAAGCTCATCGAGCTTACAAAACTCATGTGACCAAGCTTCGTGCCGAGATCCTTACATCAATACTTGCTTTTTGACATGAATGAGTGTTGTTGAACAAGTAACAATTATCGATGATCTTAAACCCGCCGAAGACATTTGTTATTATGATCAAAACCTCACAAGAATGTTTGTCAAATCTTACTCAAGATCATCATCACACAATTGACTTATACCGACGTTTGTCTTAAGGCCTTCCACATGGTAAACGCTTTTG
>JABEVN020002653.1:0-20797 GCA_013146195.2 Codonopsis lanceolata
ACCAAGAACACCGCTAGTCTCGTAATATCCAAATCAAGACTTATTATTCTAGTCTTTATTTTAAGTATAACGACTCAATCATAGTCCCAATCGTCATACATGATCGATAATACCAACACCATACTTAAAACATTATGATCGCCTGAGTCACTTCTGTCAAGTGTTTTCATAATGACGTTAAACAAAAATCCTTGAGAAGAAGATCTCTCTTAGTCTTTCTTAAATAATCTCATGACCTTATGCTGGGTCTGTGGTCCCATGCTCCATATTAAAATGTATTCTAGTCATTCTCCAGAACATAAGTGTCTATAGAACTAACAACCTGCAAAGCCTGGGTTATCAAACCCAAGAAACTAAAACATTGTAGGGTTCCAACCCAATCTTTATCATTTTGCTGCCTTATTACTTAATTGAGTCTTATAACACATTTCATTCTTTATGTGTTCTATAAATTCACACCGTATGAAATTTTTTAAGGTTTATAACTAAATCTCAATAGTCACCAGCTTAATTCCAAGACTAAAAATCCACAAAACACATCTCAATCACTAATCATTAAAGTTTGAAGTTATGTTCTTCATTCCTTAACCAAACAAATCCAATTATGCGTAGATTTCAAACCCATGTTCAATTAGCACTTAATTGAATTTACAATGACTCGAACTCTAGTCTAATCTACCCTTTCTAAGATTTTTATATGAGGCCATGGGTCTCAATTTCTATAATCATAACTATCAACAATAGTCATCATCATCCCTGCTCATTAACCTGCTATAAACCCGACAAACCTTCACTAATATAACATAGAATAAATTCATCATTTATAGCACAATTTCATTTAGCTCATCTTACCAATCATAATTCCAAATTCATGATTAAATCATACAATCTAGTTTAATATACTCTATTACATATAAAACATAGTAATCAAGCTCACTTCATTAATTTAGCGCTAAACCAAATTTGGGCAAAACAACTCCAAGTATCTCAACTAAACCAACATCAAAACTCATGGATAATCAACATACCCAAGTTCAATAGACTACATGAATTTCACATATTTCATGGTCTCACATAGGTCAATCCCATTCTAAACATCAATTTGAAAACCTAGGGTTCATGCTTCTCTACAAACCCTAACAACATTGACCTCAGACAAATGTATGTTTTCCCTAGGTCAATGGAGCCCAAAAGCAAGAGAAATAGGGTAGAAACTTACCTCTAAACATGCCCCTCACAACCTGACTCGGACCCTAGAGTGGGTTGTCTCCTCAATCTTCTATCTTCAAACTCCACTGAAAGGGGGAAGAAGACTATACCAATGGCTACCAAGGAGGGACTTCAAGAGCCTAGAATCACCTCTCTCAAGTCTCTCTTAAGTTCTCTTGTTGAGCTCGGCAGAAGAGGAAAAGGTCAAGTCTATTCGAAAGATGAGAAAGAGACTTGCTTTATATGTGGGATTAATTCCTCTAATCAAGCCACTAATTACCCCTAAATCTCTTAATAGATGTTTAGGATTAAGATTAGGCTAAGAAGTGGGTTTAGATAGGTTTAGATTAGGTTTAATGGGTAAATTTTCTAGCAATAGAAAAGGGGCGAAATCCCGAACTGAATGTGGACCTCAAGGGTCGTTATGATATGAGTGATGCGACCATCACTCTTAACTACCCTTTCACCTTTTGTTGCTTCCTTGCTCGTGTCCGGTTTTTCCCATGCATGCATCAAGCCTTTAAAGTCAAATGGCTCACAATTGAACCCTTAAAGTCCTCAAACCCTTGGCTAAACCACACAAGTCTCAAACCACTTTTAAAGTAGGTCTAAACTCCCAAAAACAACACCGAAACAACCCAAAACCTGAAGACGAACGACTTGCTATCTAAACGCCGAATGAAACCAAGAAACCGGCGAGGTAATAACCCATGATTATAAACACCTATTAGGGCTATAAAATCTGAAAGCCTCCTCAGATAATAAACAGAGAGTTCTTAAAGATCTGGCAGACGCTCGGCTCAATCTCAAACCAGCGATAAGGAGAATTGCTATTCTCGAGGCATCAAAACTTCACGAGACTTATGGAATACATCCAATTAGAAGTCTAACACATCTAAACATGTTATTTAATCATCATGTAAAGGTCTGGGACCAAATCGAGGTCCAACACCAACCCGAATAAACTCTCAATCTGCCGCATTCTTTGACTATCGCCGAACTGACTTTAACAAGTCAACCACTATATCATCTCTAGAGTGTTTGTCTTAATACATCTTCTCTAACAGTCAAACGAGCAATCAACTAAAGATGAAATGCGAAGGCAACGCAATCTGAACCAAATCCGGGATCTTACAGCTTTAACTTCACAAATCTTTCCAAAGATAGAATTATCATTATTTCTAGCCTCCCCGCTCTCTACTTGTGGCTCCGGGCCGGTCCTCCTTGTGGTTCCACTCTACCAAAACCTCTCGATTCATTTGATTCATCAAATCAAGCATCCCACGATACATTGTTGCTATCGCCTCATAACGCTTCTCCGGTGAGGAATATTCTCGTTGACTTTTCAAGCATTTAGCATTTCCGCCACTGCTAATGTGGCAATCTCGACCCGAATCACAAGTCAAGTCATCCAAATAGGACAACAATACATGCAAAGACTCGCTTTGGAAAACGACGTGACGCAACATTTCGATGAAGCGACTCGGCACCAAAAGGCCGGAATAATTTAAAACTTTTATTTACACCGATATAACAATTAAGACAATTATACCAAATCATCGGCGACTTTACTACCGGAACTCAACTACACAGCTCATGCAGATATACCGACGGCTACAACATGCCGAGAACAACATAAATAAATAAGAGCTAAAGTAATGCCCACGGAAGATAAATCACGTGAACCATACTACATCTATACAAGGCTCGGCTGCATGCGTTTCAAAATAGAATACAAGTATAGACATAAATACAACAAAACAAATTCCCAAAGCAAAGTCTAAATGACTTGTTAATCCCAACGCCCCTTAAAAGAGTTCAAATGAAGGACATCTAAAAACACAACCCTGCAACGATCACGGACAAGCAAACTCCGCAACACCTCAGACTTCGAACGGCTCTGGATCTAAAGCAAGAAAAGGGAGGGGTAAGTCATAAAGACTTTGTGAGTTAACAATTATGCATGTCATGGCATCATGCAAAGATACATATCAAGATATCATTTTTAATATCAAGTCAATCAAAGTTCATTTAATAAACACTTAAAACACATATCCATGGTAGCACATTGTTTCACATAAGTGCTATAAAGGTAAACCACATATAAGGAGGATAGATATGAAACCGATGCCGCCACGTAGCTCCCCAAGAACACACGTTAACATTCGTGCCAATGATACCCGTGATGAGTGTATCAAAGTATCGAGTTCTTCTACTCGAGTACCGAAGTTTTCTACTCTCTGGTACCAAGCTCTCCTTGGTACTTAGACCTTCCAATGTGCTCTCTTGGTTACAACAGGTGCTATCCCCACCGGCCAATGCTGGAGGCGTGTGTGATAAAAACCCGTTATAACAATCCATCACTATCACGAGTCCCATAACTCGTGACGGCGATGCATTGTCACACCAACGACTCAATCAAATATGCCACTGACTAATGCAATGCCAAGTAGATGTTTATCTGTCATGAGATCTCAAATAAGGAACAAGTAGTTGTTTACTCACTTAAGGAATCACACAAGAATTGACAAGAGCGATTCAACATGTCAAATAGATTCATTATTCTACAACATGCTCTCAATCATGCATTTACTTCACACCGATCACATAAATCACATAAGAACTCGATTGAGTCTTATAAGCACACATATCAAATATGCCCTTCAATCCATCCCAAAGTCACGTAAGCTAATTCATTAGTCTAACGCACTATATTCATCATGTCAAATAGATATATCATTCTATAACATGCTCTTGATCATGCATTTACTTAACATAATCACACAAACCACATAAGAACTCGATTGATTCTTACAAGCACACATACATCAAGGCATACTCATCAATCCATCTCAAAGTATCGTAGCTAATTCATTAGTCTAACGAACTACATTCGTCGTAGGGATTGATTGTGGAGTCGTTATTGTTCATAACTCCCTAAATTCAACTCCGTGAGTTTTACTACAATTAAACCAAGAAGAGTATTGATACTATATGTATCACATTGCCTTCTCCTAAGTTCTCCGCTCATTTAGAACTTGATAACTAAGCCGTTCATGTTCTCGAACTAGCCTAAAACACAATCTCGAAGTTTCAAACCCTAGTTTCGTGATTTTGTTAAACCTTGAATTGAACCGAATTCTTTCACAAGAGTTATTCCCAAGCTTAATACAAACAACATTCATGCTTTAATAAATGTCAAAATCATAACTTCATAGAGATTTCATAAAATCATACTCACATTTTATATGTTGAATTGAAGGTTGTGTCTTCACAAAAGATGTTCACAATCAACATTAAAACAACTATAATGAAGGGGTCATGCTATTTTATTTAACATGAAAATCTCAGGGAATTGTCACTCACCTTAGTCCTATGATTAATGGAGGAAAGGTTGATTAAAGAGAGGATTGGTGTAGAGATGATCAAGAGCTTCGATTTGGCGGTCTCGGTTCGACAATCGGACCACCGGATCTCCGGGAAATGGTCCTTCAACCTAGGGTCTCCTCCATGGACGAAATTTGAAGCTCAACCTCTGATTCTCTGGTTTTAGATCAACAACAATGGCTGAAGGTCTGATTTTGTGTTTATATATCTCCCTAGAAGACCCCAATCCAAGTGATGGATGTTATAAGGCTTCTAATTGGTCAAGGAATGTGAGCCATGGATAAGCAATGATCCAAGGGTTCACAAGAGTCCTAGAAGAGTCAACAAAGGTGGCTGAGAGTGCCCAAGGTCGGCCAAGGGGCAAGGGTTCAAGAGTCATTAGCCAAATCCACTCAAAACTCACAAATGCAGAAAACTGGACAACAGACAGTCAATCTTGTAAAATCGACCATAAATAGCTCACACCTCCAAATGAGGTGATTATTGATGTTTATGAAACTAGACTCTTTAAAATATAGTTTAGATTTTTAAATTACTCAATTTGGACTTATATTCATCAAAATATGGCTACTACAAGTTCAAGTACAGAAGCTGATTTCCTGAAAACAGAATTCTGGCACAGCCGTAAGTCAAGACCTAAATGAGGTACTTATACACCTTGGAAAAATACCATATTTTACAGGGAGTATACTAACATATGTAGGTAGAACATACTAAAGTTTTAGAAAATTCTCTTTAGTAGATTGGTACCAGAATTTTCCCGAAGTTCGCCCAAAAACCGGACTGAATCTATGAAGTAATAAGTTGATCATCTTATTTCCAAATGCAACCAATCTATGAACATGTATAAGGCTTGTTTAAATATGGTTATGGCTTGTATTCAAGGCCTAGAACTCAACCGAACTTCTCTCGGGACGAAATGAAGGCAATACAAGCAATGATGTTAAACCACAAAACACAACCGAAGCAACGAAGCTTCTAAACTCCCAACCAAGCATGAAACAACTAAGATGAACATTGTAAATCTTGTATGCAAGGTATTTAAGACTCTCATGAGACTTATTAAGGTGCTAACACGTTAATACGAACACCCAAAACAACAACAACAAGACATGCAACGCATGGAAGACCATTACTCTATTATGATCTTAACCAATTCAATGCCAACATGATATGAATGAAATGAAGTCTCAAATATGTAAAGACATATTATAAACATGTTATAATGATGAAAAACATGAAACGGAGATGTATTTGGATTTGAAACGACAATTTTGGTGGAAAGGCATGAAGAGGGAAATTGCGGAGTATGTGTCAAGATGTTTAACTTGTCAACAGGTTAAGGCTGAACATCAAAGGCCTGCGAGATTTCTACAACCACTTGAGATTCCTGAATGGAAATGGGAGTTTATTACTATGGATTTTGTGACGGGTTATCACAAGCGCACGAGAGGATTTAATGGGAGTTAGGCGACCCGACCCGGATTCCAAGACGAAATCCCAAGGTCGTGCCACCAGGGGAACAAATAATAATACACAAATAGCAAATAATGGGTAGGGCCATAACGGCGATACACCGACAATTCAAAACACATGCGGAAGCGTAATACAATGAAACGGTGGCGCCCGAGCTAACAAGCTCAAACTAAAACAACCAAAGAGATAATTAATCTCTCGGTCCAAAAATTCGATTCGCGTGCCGCAACATTGGGCACGTAGGACAACTCCCTGTTATGCAATTCATATATAAGCATAATAAACCAAGTCATCGGCGAAACTACGGCCGGAACCCAACATTAAACTAAGTCTGAGACTCTAGTCTAACAACTCAACGGCTAAAAACATGCCGGAGAACAAACATAATTTTTAACTAGCAATATATCATGCTAAACATACTCACCAACAAACCAAGCACGACTAAAACCAGTCGGCTACCAACAAAATAAATACTAACAATTATAAGTACTAGCAACCAGAAAATATATGGAAGTTTAACTACCAATATACATCAAGCACAACCACCACCGGTTGGCTACCAAAAGAATATGCTAACCACATAATTACAACATTACAAACACATAAAGGTTTGCTACCCAAACATGAAGTTTACATAACTTCATTTTCCCAACGACCTCACCAAAAGCAAAACAAATATCTAAGTAGCAACCTTGCCCAAAAGACTTCCTTGCCAAAATAACCTTCTGGATTTACTTGGATCCGCTAGCTCGGCTCGGATCTAGGGAAAAACAACCAACAAATAACAGTAAGTCACAATGACTTAGTAAGTTACTAACCATAACTTCCTACCATGGCATAATGCTCAAACATAAATTATATCATGCTATTGTCATGAATAACCTTATAATAAATCATGTCATGGCATTCATGCTCAACATTAAATAAATATGTTATCAATACAGTATAACATCTCATCAGAAATCCATGTCAAGTCATTCTTTTCTTAACAATAATCATTTATACCTTTGGCATAAAACAACATTCCCATAATATTCATGTGATAACATATATGCTTAACAACATTAATCGATATGTTATCTATTAAGTATAACATGTAAGGAATCAAAACAAACCTCATATCATATCCAATTCACTAAGCACGTTATTCACTTAAGCACTTGTGAAACAATTCATATATATAAGGGATATGATACCATTACCAGAATTCCTCTGCGCGTGTCGCTCCTGCAAAAACATGTGCAAAACCCTTATGTGCCCTCGATATCCCTCTCGTAGATATCGACGTCCCCGAGACAACTCTCCGCTCGAGTTCCATAGTTATCAAAGTCATGTGTATTACTACAACTAAGATAAACTACTTCCCCACCGTGGCCATCGATGGAGGGGTGTGTGCAACCCGGCACGGCGATACATCGCGATCACGAACCCCATAATTCGTGAGGACGATGTATCAACCCACCAAAGACTCAACAGACCGACGCCAGCTGGACTCAAAACCTAAGCACAAGTAATATATACTCATATGCTCAAAACAAGTAGGTAAACACTCTACCATCAAACTAGTCATGCAATTTATTCACAACTAGCATAAACATCACAACCGAGAATCATATACGTTCTCATAATCAAGTGTGCTTCACACACCTTAAAACTTCTTGGAGGCTCGACCTCCATGAATTCTACCCAAGATTCCGTAGGACTTAAAATCATAGTTCCTAGGATTCAAACTAACCCAAAGGTTAACTCCGTTGAGTTCAATCTAAGTTTTCCGAAAATTCAAGGAATAGAAGCTTAGGCTTCATCATCCCCCTAAGTTCATATCTATCGTCAAAACCATAAACCCGACGATCAATAAACTCACATAAACCCCACAAAATAATTAACAAGGTAACTTAGAACAATTTAGCCATCTTGATTATAAATTCATTCAAGTCACCATACCAACCAATAATTTCCAATTTACGATTAATTCACACAATATGGTTTAATATGCTCTACTAAACATATAAAACATTTTTAAGCATGCTCACATCGATAATTTTGCAAGCTAATCAAAATTAGGGCAAGACACCCTCCAAGCATCTCAACCAAACCAACATTAATCCACATTATCAATCAACATAAACAAGTTCAATAGGCTAGTTAGAGCATGAATTTTACATATATCATGGTCTCACATAGGTCAATCGAGTTCTATCGTTCAATTGAAAAACCTAGGGTTCATACATGTTCTACAACCCTAACAATGGCTTCCATTGACCTCAAATACCACAAATGGCTGTTTCCCTAGGGTCAATGGAGCTCAAAAATCAAGGGAAGAGAGGTAGAAACTTACCCGAACTCAGCCCTACAAACTGCCCAAAACCGAACTCGAAGATGAAGCCGTTTCTTCTCACTCCGCTCTCTTCAATCTTGCGGGTTAGATGGAGAAGAAGACTCCCAGCTATGGCTTCCAAGCTTAGCCCCTTGAAGCCCTAGAATCGCCCCTCTCAAGCCCTCACTTGCGCCTTGGCTGAAGTGGTCGCAGGAACTCAAGGAAGAAGTCGCACTTTCTGTCGAACTAATGAAGAGTGCGGCTGATTTGGGGTTTTATATGGGAGGATTAATTCACTAATCAAGTCACTAATTACCCCCTAATTCTCTTAATAGATGATTAGGATTAGTATTAGGCTAATTAAGTGAGTTTAGAATAGGTTTAAATTGGGCTTAAGTGGTAAAAAGTTCGGACAGTTCACCAGCCGAACAAAAAACCCGCAATCCTGATTCTGGACCCTTGCGGTCGCTTGATGAAGAAGTGATGCGACCGCATCACTTGCATTTCCAGCATTCCATGTTTTCTGCTTTCCTTGCTCGATCCCGGACTCTCCCGCAGGCATTCTCGAGTCCTTCTAAGCCAAAAATGGTCTATAAATCAACCTTAATGTCCTCCAAACATTAACCAAAGCAATCAAGCCTCAAACCCCATCAAAACAAGGCCAAGAAATCAGGCAGAACTCTCCCGAACGACGACCGGAAAAGTCAAACTGAAAAGGGTTAACGCTAAAATCAAACTAGCAACCCAACCCACAATGCAACAAGCACCTAACCAACATCTAAGGCGTGTTAATGATGTTTTAAATGCCTTCTAACAATAATCCATGTGATTACAACATAAATCACAAACCCGAGATTCAAAGCATCTCGCGAAAGAAAAATGCATACGTGCATCTCAAACAACGTCAATGATCATGTTATTGACTCTAAACATGTACGGGAGCTAAATAAACATATTCATCATGATTATAAGTATATGAATTCATGCATAACACATGCAAGCAACATTTCAGGGTTTTACAGTTTGGATTATAGTTGACCGATTGACTAAGTCTGCACACTTTATCCCCATTGCGATCGCTTATTCGTTGACTCAGTTGGCAGCCTTGTACATTCAGGAGATCGTGAGACTTCATGGCGTACCTGTGAGTATTGTGTCTGAAGAGATCTGAGGTTCACATCCAGATTTTGGCGGTCATTGCAGGAGGCTTTGGGAACAGATTTGAAATTTAGTACATCTTTTCATCCTCAAACGGATGGTCAGTCCGAGCGGTTGATTCAGATTTTGGAGGACATGCTTCGAGCTTGTGCCATGGATTTTAAAGGAAGCTGGAATTCTCACTTACCTTTAGCCGAATTTGCGTATAATAACAACTATCAGTCGAGTATTAAGATGGCGCCATATGAAGCATTGTATGGGTGTAAGTGTAGATCACCAATTTGTTGGGACGAAGTTGGTGAGGCGAAACTTTGGGGTTCTGAGTTAGTGCAACAGTCGGTTGAGAGCGTGAAGTTGATTAGAGATAGATTGCTCACCGCTCAAATTCGACAAAAGAGTTACGCGGAGAATCGTAGGCGGGATCTTGAGTTCCAAGTGGGAGACTACGTATTCTTGAAGGTGTCACTGTGGCAGCCTGACCCGGACTCCAATGCGGAATCCCAAGGTCGTGCCACCAAGACAAGCTAAAATATGGACAAGCACCTGCTAAGCATAATGGTGCGAGTCAAGAGTTGAGCCATCAAGCTCAAAACAGGAATGTAAGGCCATAATGGCGATACGGAATAATAAAAATCAACACCTGCGGAAGCGAATCATAAGTGGGACCAAAGCCTATAATTAAAAACCAAGGAATACAAGGCTGAGAAACAACTATCTCTCGACAAATCTATGACGCGCGTGACGCAACATTGCGCACGGGCAACAAACCATCGGCAACCAAAGGCCAGCGAATCAACAAAATACCAACCTGATAAACAGCCACTCTACGGCTATAACATGCCGGAGGGACAAATCAACTAAAAGAATAAGAGATTAAATACTAGACAACTAAACCAAAATCTCACGACTAAAGTTGACGGAGATAGAAATAACCATAACACAATACTAGAATACGGGAGCTAAAACCTTGCTTGGGAAGACGACCGAATAACTTCTAATTAAATACAATAGCTCGACCAAATAAGTCAGCTCCCAAAATAAACGATAATAAAATACTAACATAACTACCCAAGTAAAGTTTACATAACTTTATATTCGTGTCTGACAAATACATAATAACAATAATAATAAAATCTCTAAGCTTAAAGCCCGGAAGACCACCTGCTATCAAACATGCACCCGTAGCTGCAACGCGCACTAACGAGCTCACTGCAGAAACTAAGGAAAACATACACACGGAGTGAGTCATAATGACCTAGTAAGTTACTAAATGAAATTGTATGGCATAGCATGACGTGGCATGGCATAATGCACAAGCATGTACAAAATCATGGCATCTTAATAGTATACCAACAATAAACTTGTATTAAGTCATCAAGTAACATAAACTTCATAAACCATATAGCACATTATCTTTCATATAAGTGCCTATAGTAAGCCACATAAGGAAACTAAGGTAATTAAAAAACCTACTGTTTCACGCACTAAAGGTGCGATTCCCTCACAGCCGCTTGCCGCCTTGCGTCCATGGAAGCCGTCCCCCCTATGCCGCCTGATCCACCTCCTTCCTCTTCTAAAACTCCACCTATCTCGTTTGCTGCTGCCCTAAATTCCTCTCCTACTTCTTCTTCCCCCTCCTTTGTTATCCCTCCCTCTACCTACAAGGGAGAACCGGCTCTGAAACTATCTCCTGATTTAATCGCTACCCTAGCTAAACCTTTCAGCCATAAATTGATAGGGAAATTCTCTCATGGCCGCCCATCGATGGAAGCGACGTGTAAATACTTCCATACTATAGGACTAAAGGTCGTCTTCACAATAGGCCATCTGGATGCAAAACACATATTGATTCAAGTCCACCACGATGACAACTACCAACGCCTATGGATCAAGGATCAGTGGTACCTTGGCCGCTTCCCTATGAGGGTTTTTAAATGGACACCAAACTTTAGACCAGATGTTGAAAGCTCGATAGTCCTAGTTTGGTTTGCTCTTCCGTGTCTCCCAATCCATCTCTTCAATAAGTCTGCGTTGTTTTCAATTTCTTCCTTGTTTGGAAGACCTTTGATGCTGGATCAGCCCACCATTAATCTCACTCGTCCTAGTGTCGCTCGGGTTTGTGTTGAAGTAGATCTGCTTAAGCCATGCCCGTCTAGGGTTTGGGTTGATTGTGGAGATGTCCTCCCAAGTTTCTGGCAGCCTATAGAGGCTGATAACCTGCCTCTTTATTGTACTCATTGTCTTCGTCAAGGTCACAATGATCTGATTTGTAAGGCCAAGCATCCTAAACCTAAGCCATCGAATCCTAATTTTATTCCTCCCACTAACCGCCAACGTTGGACCCCAAAAAAGGATTCCACTATGCACAACAAAGCCGGCCCTTCCAGCTCTAAAGATCCTATTGATTCTTCGAATGCGATGCCGGAACAAGTCCAAGAACCTGATCTAGCCCAAGCCAATTTTGTTTCTGAAGGGGATCCCGATCTGATCTAGTTGCTTCTGATAAGTCTCAAGCTGAGAAGGAATGTATCTCTTCTCCATTTGAAACTGATGTCTGCCAAGATACCCCAGCTGCAGCGAATGACGCTCCTCCAGCCCATCAAACATCTTCTAAGTCCCATTCTTCTGAGGTGAGCTGTGATCCTCCCCCTAATCCTGACCCGCCTTCTGATTTACCTCCCAAGGAATCTCTTATCTCTCCCAATCAATTTGCAGTGCTGAATACGATAGAAAGTGAAGATGAAGATGAACATCTTCCCATGCAAGGCCTTAATCTGGTAATCCCGATTCTACCCAGGCCTAAACCTTTTGTTCCTCTCCCTACTCGTCAAACTCGTTCCCAGGCCTCTAAGCCCTCCTCAACAGTTTCCCAACACCATTGTTAATGGATTGTAAAGCCCTTTTTTGGAATGTTCGAGGTATAGGGAATGACCCTACTATTAGTCGTCCCAAACAACTTGTTCGCCTGCATAACATTTCTATTATTTCAATTTTTGAACCTATGCTAGACCTCGATAAAGTTCAAGTCGTCACTCGTCGTCTCAGGTTCAAGTTTTCTTTCTCTAACACTTCAAGTTCTATTTGGGTGTTTGTTAAAGCTTGTTACACTTGCTCTTTTCTTTCTGAATCTTCTCAATTTCTTTCCCTTCAAATTCAACATTACACTTGGTCTTTTCATGCTGTTTTCACTTGTGTCTATGCAAGGTGTGATTCCCGGGATAGACAAGATTTGTGGAATGATATTATCCATTTCAGTTCTAGATTTCCTCAGACTCCTTGGCTGTTAGGAGGAGATTTCAATATTATCCTTCACCATGAAGAGAAATCTGGTGGGATTGGTTAGGATCGTAATGGAGCTTTGGATTTTCATGCCTGCTTATCGGCCTCAGGTCTTATTGACATGGGATATTATGGGAGTCATTTTACCTGGTGGAGTAAGAGAGAGGGATCTGCCACTATTCATGAACGTATTGACCGGGTGCTTTGTAACTCGCATTGGTTGGACTACTTCCCTGCCACTTCAGTCCAGTATCTAAATAGAACGTGTTCTGACCACTCTCCTCTTTTAACTACGTTCACTCGCTAGACTTCTCACAGACCGTCTGCCTTCAGATTTTTAAACACTTGGTCCAGTCACCACTCCTTCAAAGCTACTGTTCTTCAAGCCTGGTCTATTCCGGAAAATGGGCGGCCAATGACTATTTTTTCTAGGAAGCTTCGGAATGTTAAAATTGCCCTTAAATTGTGGAACAAGTTGACTTTTGGTAATATTTTTTACAATCTTAAGGTTGCGGAGGAAGATGTGCTAGAAAAGGAATTATTATTTGAGCTCAACAACTCTGACTTAAATAGAGAAAATCTTATGGCTGCTCAGGCCAATCTTCAGAAGTTTCTATCTCGGGAAGAGCTTTATTGGCGTCAAAAGGCAAAAATAAAATGGCTTAGGGAGGGCCAAGGTAACTCTAAACTCTTTCATTCTACTGTCAAGCAGTCCCATCGTCGCCTTTTCATTCATTCTATATCTGATGTTGACGACTCTATTCTTAATTCTGAGGCTGATATTAAGCAAGCAGCTGTTCATTTCTTCCAGTCTCAACTCCAAGCTGAGGATGTTTCCAATTCTGATCTTGATATGATCCCATCTATTATAACTGATGAATGGAACGAGTCTCTTATCTTTCCCCCTTCTCAATCAGAAATCAAGGATGCTATTTCTAATCTTAATGGAGACAGTGCCGCTGGCCCAGATGGTTTTAATGGTCACTTTTACAAAGTTTGCTGGGACATTATTGGTGATGATTTTTGTAAGGCCATTCTTGATTTCTTCTCGGGATTTTCTCTTCCCAAGTCTTGGTCGAGCACCCTTATAGCTTTGATCCCTAAAGTGGACTCTCCGTCTTCTTTCAAGGATCTCTGCCCCATAAGCTTATGTAATTTCTGCTCTAAAGTTATTTCTAAAATTCTCTCGACCCGGCTTGCTCCCATTTTGCCTCATATTATTTCGGAGAATCAAAGTGCATTCACTAAAGGCCACACCATTCAGGACAATATCCTTTTATCCCAAGAAATGATGAGTCATCTTAATAAAAAGGTCCTTGGCTCTAATGTGGTCCTTAAACTTGACATGGCTAAGGCGTTTGACAGGGTCTCTTGGATTTTTCTCATCCGGGTTCTTAAGAAATTTGGATTCCATGAGGTTTTCATTGATCTTATTTGGCGTCTTATCTCTGACAACTGGTTTTCTATTTTAATTAATGGTAGTTCTGCTGGCTTTTTCCCCTCTTCTCGAGGTCTTCGCCAAGGGGACCCCCTCTATCCTAGTTTGTTTATAATTGCAGCTGAAGTTCTAAGCAAAAGTCTTATTCACCTCCATGATAGTGTTCCCTTTACTGTTTACTCTACAGCCAGTGGTTGCCTTATAGTTTCCCACCTTGCTTTTGCGGATGATATTATTATTTTTTGCAATGGCAGGAAAAGTTCTATCTTGCTCCACAGGGATATTATCAAATATTATGAAGCTGTTTCAGGACAGCTTGTCAACTCTTCTAAGAGCTCGTTTTATCTTGGTCCTTCGTCTGATTCCAATCGCTCGGCTATTATTCAAGCTTCTCTTGGATTTAGTATGGGTTCTCTTCCCATTACATATCTTGGGTGCCCTCTCTACCTTGGTCGGAAGAAAAAATTATATTTCGACTCTCTTTTGCTGAAACTTCAGAATCGAATTTGCTCCTGGATGGGATCTCTTTTGGATGCTGCTGGCCGAGTCACTCTTATCAAGCATGTCCTTTCTTCTATCTCAAGTTATCGGCTAGTTGCTGTAGACCCACCTATTTCTGTCACTTCTGCCATTGATCGCATGTTCTCCAATTTTTACTGGGGCCAGGTTGAGGGTAAAAAGAAAAGCCACTGGATTTCGTGGGCTTCTTGTTGTTGTCCAACTGAAGAGGGGGGCTTAGGGGTTCACTCTATGGCTGATCTTACCAAAGCTTTCAGTATTAAACTGTGGTGGCGATTTCGTACAGTTCCTAACATCTGGTCCAATTTTTTGAAATCCCGCTATTGCTCTCGCAGTCACTCGAGTTGTGTTGCTGTTAAAGGCTCCCATGTTTGGAACCGTCTGCTTAAAGAAAGAGACTTTGCAGAACCTAATATTTTATGAATTATTGGAAATGGTGAATGCTCTCCATGGTTTGACAATTGGATCCCAAATTCTGTTGTTGACAAACCTACTGGTTGTGATTTGTCTTCTATTCGGGACATTCTTACAGATGGGTCAGTGCTTCCGCCTAACTTGTCTTCAAAAGTTCAAGAATTGTTTATCACCCTTCATGATTCTCCAGATAGTGCTCGCTGGACAGCTACTACCAAAGGAGTCTTTACCCTTTCTTCAGCGATTACTCTAGTCAGGCCTCCTCGGCCTTTATTGCTGTCTGCCAAATATATTTGGCACAAATCATTGCCCAGGAAAGTTGGCTTTTTTCTTTGGAGGCTCCTTCAGCATAAACTCCTTATTGACGAAGGCCTTTTGAGAAAAGGTTTCTCGTTAGCTTCAAAATGTTTCTGTTGCGCCGAAGGTAACATGGAAACTTTTGATCACGTCTTTCTATCTAGTTCTTCTGCCATCGCTGTTTGGAACTTTTTCCATGATAAATTTGGGGTTCCCTCTCAGCCTTGCTCTATCCAACAAAGATGTTTCTCTTGGTGGTTGCATCGCTCTTCCCTAGTCTTTTGTCTGCTCCCTTCATTCATCCTGTGGCATCTATGGAAATTCTGAAACCATGCTTTTTTTTTTGTGGGTCAACGAGCTCCTGTGCATGTGCTTATTCATAATATAAGTACTAATCTCCATGATTCCCTTCAAGTGGCCAATTACTTTCTTTCTGACTTATCAGGCTCGCTCCGTATCTCTTTTAGGCCTCGCAGAAGATTACTATTCAATCTGTGTCCTGGTCCAAACCTCCCAGTGGCTTCTTAAAATTAAACACAGATGGAGCTTGTTGTGGCAACCCTGGCTGTAGTGGATGTGGAGGTATTATTCATGATTCTCTTGGTAGAGTTGTATTTGCCTTTTCTTCGTATTATGGTGATAGTACAAATATGGTGGCAGAGCTTCGGGCTCTTCATTTTGGCCTCCGTTGGATTCTTGAAAAAGATTTGGGCAACATTATTGTGGAGATCGATTCTAAAGTTATCTTTGAATGTATCACCAAAGGTCATAGTTTCCCTTGGGCTCATTCATACGTTTTTCGAGATATTCTTCGCATTAAGGACCTTCGGCAAGTCTCTTTTGCTCATTGTTTCAGAGAGGTTAACTCAGTTGCTGACAGTCTGGCGAACTTGGCTTGTGACTCTCTCTCCCAGACTGAGTTTGCCAATGGTGCAGATCTCCCTCCTCACATTTGTGGCCTCATTAATCTCGATGTTAGAAGCACTCCTTATGTTTGTATTTCTTTACATTTTGCTTTGTACTCTCCTTTTCGAGGTTAGGCTCCTCTGTCCTCCCATTTATAAGGGCAAGGCTGGTTGTCCCCTTCAAGTTTGTACTTTTCTCTTTAATTAATAAATCTCACAGGGTGCTGCTCCTGTTTCCTTAAAAAAAAAGAAAAAAAAGCCACATAAGGGATAGAGAAGATACCCAAATAGTGCTGTTGTGCTGCTCCTGCAATACACATTAATAACCGGGTTGTACCATCGATGCTCGTGATTACATCGACATACTGAGCGGCTACACCTCAAGGGCAGCCCTTTCTCAGTCTAGTTTAGCATAATCCACTAGAGGTAGAAGTATCAATCCTAATAGTCTCTGAGGTTCTCTCTCGAGCATGATCCTCGGTGTGTCCTGTTTTCTTCCAAAAGTTACATGTCAACTCGTCACCTCGTCGTCTCCGTCTAGAGGTAGAAGTATCAATCCTAATAGTCTCTGAGGTTCTCTCTCGAGCATGATCCTCGATATCCATCTCCATCGCATATGAACAATCCATGTGACAACCCGACCCGGATTCCAAGACGAAATCCCAAGGTCGTGCCGCCGGGAAACAAATAACAACAACAAATAGCAAATAGTGGGTAGGGCCATAACGGCGATACGCCAATAACTCAAAGCATATGCGGAAGCGAAATAAATGAAACAGCGGCGCCCGAGCTAACAAGCTCGAACTAAAAACAACCAAAGAGATGATTAATCTCTCGGTCCAAAAATTCGACTCGCGTGCCGCAACATTGGGCACGAAGGACAAACTCCCTGTTATGCAATTCAAATATATAGCATAAAAAAACGAAGTCATCGGCGAAGCTACGGCCGGAACCCAACATTACACTAAGTCTAAGACTCTAGTCTAACAACTCAACGGCTAAAAACATGCCGGAGTACAAACATAATACTTTACTATCATGAAGGCATATAAAACATGATCACCAAATTTACCAAGCGCGACTAACACAAGTCGGCTACCAACAATACATGTACCAACAACATGATAGCATATGGAATCATAACCATAAATAAACACCGAGCACGACTACTACTTGTCGGCTACCAAAAGAATAGGCTAACAACATAATTACAATATTACAAATCACAATAAGATTTGCTACCCCAACATGAAGTTTACATAACTTCATATTTCCCAACGACCTCACCAAAAGCAAATAAACTATCTAAGTAGCAACCTTGCCAAAATAATACTTCGTCAACGCAATCTTCTTGATTTACTTGGATCCGCACGCTCGGCTCGGATCTAGGGAAAACAACCAACAAATAAAAGTGAGTCACAAAGACTTAGTAAGTTACTAACCGTAACTTCCTATCATGGCATAATGCTCAATCATAAATTACATCATGCTATCGTCATGAAATAACCTTATATAAAATCATGTTATGGCATCCATGCTCAGCATTAATAAAACATGTTATCATTGTAGTATAACATCTCACTAAAATCCATGTCAAGGCATTTTATGCTTAACGATCATAATTCTTGTTATTGATATAACATAGCCTTCCAATAATTTACATGTCAAGGCATATAAGCTTAACAACAATAATTCATGCTTCTGGCATAATCCCACATTCGAATAATATTCATGATAAAGCATATTAGCTTAACAACAGTAATTCATGTTATTGTTATAACATAGCTTCCCATAATATTCATGTCAAGGCATATAAACTTAACAACAGTGATCCATGCTTTTGGCATTATACATCATTCAAATAATTTTCATGTTTAAGCATTCATGCTTAACAACCTTAAACAACATGTTATCTATAAAGTATAACATTTATGAAACCACATCAACCATCATATCATATCCAAACCACCAAGCACTTTATTCACATAAGTACTTGTGAGACAATTCATATAAAGGGATATGATACCATTACCGATTCT
This sequence comes from Codonopsis lanceolata, assembly GCA_013146195.2. Taxonomy (NCBI): domain Eukaryota; kingdom Viridiplantae; phylum Streptophyta; class Magnoliopsida; order Asterales; family Campanulaceae; genus Codonopsis; species Codonopsis lanceolata. The sequence continues at coordinate 18,439 of JABEVN020002653.1, forward strand.
TCCGCGTGTCGCCTCCCGCAAAAACACGTGCAAAACCTTTATGTTCCCTCGATATCCCTCTCGTAGATATCGACGCCCCGAGACGCCTCCGCCGAGTTCCATAGTTATCAAAGTCATGTGTATTACTACAACTAAGATAAACTACTTCCCCACCGTGGCCATCGATGGAGGGTGTGTGCAAACCCGACGGCGATCCATCGCGATCACGAATCTCACAATTCGTGAAGACGATGTATCGTCCCCACCAAAACTCAACAAACCGACTCCAGCTGGACTCAAAACCCAAGCACAAGTAATATATACTCATATGCTCAAAACAAGTAGGTAAACACTCTACCATCAAACTAGTCATGCTTTTCATCCACAACTGGCATAAACATCACAACAGAGAATCATATAAGCTCTCATAATCAAGTGTTCTTCATACACTTCAAAACTTCTTGGAGGCTCGACCTCCATGAATTCTACCCCAAATTCCGTAGGACTTAAAATTATAGTTCCTAGGATTCACACTAACCCAAAGGTTGACTCCGTTGAGTCCAATCTAAACTTTCCGAAAATTCAAGGAATAGAAGCATGGGCTTCAACATCCCCATATGTTCATAACTATCGCCAAAACCATAATCCCAATGTTCAATGAACTCACATAAACCCCACAAAATAATTAACAATGCAACTTAGAACAAATTGGCCATCTTGTGCATAAATTCATTCAAGTCACCATACCAATCATAATCTTCAAATCATGATTAAATTATGAAACATGGTTTAATATACTCTATTAAACATGTATAATACAATAACTATGCTTACAATCATGTTTAACAAGCCAAAACACAATTTGGGGAAAATCCCCTTCCAAGCATCTCAACCAAATCAAGTTCAATATCCATGGGAAATTCACATAACCAAGTTTAATAGACTATTTAGAGCATGAATTTCACATAATTCAAGGTCTCACATAGGTTCAATCAATTCTATCATCAATTTGAAAAACTAGGGTTCATGCATCTCTACAAACCCTAACAATGGCATCCATTGACCTCACATAGCACAAATGGTTGTTTCCTAGGGTCAATGGAGCCCAAAAGAAAAGGAAGAGAGGTAGAAACTTACCCAAATTTCAGCCTCACAAGCTGTCAAACCCGAATCCAAGAAGTGATGTCTTTCTCTTCACTTCTCTCTCTTCAATCTCAAGGGTTGAATGGGGAAGAAGACTCCTAGCAATGGCTTCCAAGCTCAAGCCCTTCAAAACCCTAGAAATCACCTCCTCTCAAGCTCTCTCTCAAGTCTTGGCTAAAGTGTTCGTAAGACGCAAGAAGAAATCGATCTGCTCGGCCGACTAGTGAGAGTATGCGTGAGTTTTGATTTTATATGGGGGATTAATTCTCCTTAATCACTCACTAATCAACCCCTAATATCTCTAATAGGTGTTTAGGACTAGTTTAGGCTAAGTAGGAGGGTTTAGGTTAGGTTTAAAATGGGTTTAATTGGGTAAAATCGGGCGTCGTAATAGATGCAAAATCGTAATCGATTTTAGGACCCTTGCATGTCGCATCCTATAGGAGTGATGCGAGCGCATCCTCCCGTATACTCCTTCCGGCTTGTTCTTGCTTCCTTGCTCGGTCCCGGACTCTCCATGCATTCTCGAGTCCTTCCAAGCCAAAAATGGTCTACAATCCAACCTTAATAACCTCCAATCAATAACCAAAACAATCAAGTCTCAAACCTCAACAAAACATGGCCAAGAACTCAGCAAAATCTCCCGAACGACAACCGAAAAAGTCAAACGAAGAAGGGTTAACGCTAGAATCAAACTAGCAACCAAACCGATGATGCAACAAGCATCTAACCAACATCCAAGGCATGTAAATGATATTATGAATGCCTTCTAACAATTATCCATGTGATTACAACATAAATCACAAACCCGAGATTCAACGCATCTCGCGAAAGAAAAAATGCATACGCAGATCTCAAACGCACGTCAATGATCATGCTATTGACTCTAAACATATACGGAGCTAAATGAACATATTTATGATGATTATAAATGTATGAATCCATGCATATCACAAGCAAGCAATATTTTAGGGTTTACATTCTCCCTACTTTAAGGAATTTAGCCCCTAAATTCTTAAGTAGTCATCAAACAAATGAGGATACTTCTCACGCATCTCAACTCGGTCTCCCAAGTTGCTTCCTCGATCTCATGATTATTCAAAGAACTTTCACCAAGGATTCTCTTGCTCCTCAAAACTTGCCGAATCCATCCGACCCGAATTCCAACACGAAATCCCAAGGTCGTGGCTGAACAAACATATGAAGAGGACAAGCACTTCTAAACATAGTGCTCGAA
>JABEVN020002654.1:0-20801 GCA_013146195.2 Codonopsis lanceolata
TAATGCCGAAAATCATCGATTCTAGCTTTGAGAACTTTTTGACCAGTATGAAATGCTTCGACAGCCTTTTATTAATCTCCAAAACTGCTTTTCATGTCTCTTCAAACTCCAGCGGCCCGCCTTATTTCGCAATGGTCGTTGTAACCAACGCTTCCTTCCCCTGCGGAAATATTTGGGCATACTGCCAAAGGCCGTCGCCAATCTTATTTCAAGATTGGAGCATCGCATCGTGGGTAGAATTAATGGTTGAGCGCTACTTCATGTCCTTCTGCAAAATTAACCTCATTCAATTGCTTAGTAGCATGCCTGCCTATAGCCTTGCTTTCTCAAATGCCTAAGCCGGTTTGCCGCCAGACAGCGATCATGAGCAACTTCCTGGATTCACGGGGATCGCCGATCACACCGATCTCTTTGGGAGGTGGTTTGCCGCCCCAAGAAAGAGGCGGTCTGGGAGTTCGGCTCGACAGTTATGAGAGCCCTTCATGCTAAACTGCTTGGGCAATTTTACAAGGTGATAGCTTAATGGCCCGATTCTTTATGGCTAAATATAGACTGATGGCCGTTTATGTCTGATACTATCACATATTTGGAAAGCTATTGTTGATCGATGCCTGATGTGCCGGATACTGTGATTTAGGTGCCGGAAACGAGTTTTTGGACGCCAAATTGCGGTGAGATTTTTACGTGGTCCATCTCCTGCTGATGCCAACTTGAAGGTGGTCGATTCCCGAATCTCGAATGACTTCCTTCCCTTAATCCTCGGCTTCAAGAGGATGCGTAATATTCGCTAGATTCCTAGCCAAGATCGATTAATATGTACTTATACGCACTGGCACTTTCTATAGCGATTTTTGAGCATTTTCAGTAAACATCCTGCCATTCCTGGGCATCAAAATCGAAAGCCGTGGATTCTCAACGGATTAGTGGTTTTTGTGAAGCTTGCATGCCCTCCTGTGATTTGATGTTGTACACCAAACACATTAGCCTTGCTTCCAAGTGCTCGTGTTGTAATATATTGCATGATGTAGAAACTTTATCACACCTCTTTCTCCACTCCGACTGGCGCTTTTCCTATGGTCCAAACTGGCCGGCTGCCTTTTTAATAAGGTGACTCATTACATCTCTTCGACATTTGTATGAGATCTCGATGGGGAGCCGTATCAGCTTTTTCGCCTAGGTGCTCTTCAAATGGTTATTTTCATTTGCTTGGGGATGTTGGGAAATTTGGAAATTTCTTGCAAGTTATGTTTTTGAAGGCAGAGGCCTCAGATAACAAGTTGTTCTATCGAAGTGCTTCATGGTATCCAGACTTAATGTTTGGTTTTCAACCTAAAAGTCCTTTTGTTCGAGGTATCCACATCATGCAATTTTTTAATGTTCCCATTGCGGTGTGAACCCCCGCATCGGATCTTGGCTTCGAGTGGGGAGCCTCCTTCAACAGCCGTTATAAATTGAATACCTGATGGTTCGCTACTATCGAGGGTAGATGTGCCGTGGGTGGGTGATTCGAGATTGGTCGTGTCGTCAATCCTGCTTTTTCCCATTTTTGGAAATGGCACAAATATGTTGGCGAAATTTTAGCTTTTCGTGATGGTTTGTTGTTATGTCGAAGATTGCTTCGGATCGTAGCCAGTAATTCGATTCTAAGGTCGCGTGCGGGTATAGAAGGCTAATAGTCTTCCTTGGCGATATATATATTTATTGCGTGCTGCCGTTGTTTGAGATCCGCTAAAGACTATTTATTGTTGCATGTGTTTGGGAAAAGAATTTTGCAAATGATAGGTTGGCAAAGCAATGGTCATGAGCATGGAGAGTTCCGTATTTTCTAGGCCAAGTGATCTTCCTCGCTCGCCTCAATTGGCCATTAGACAGATGCTTTGGGTTTGTATCATTTATGATAATGTTGTATTTGCTCTATAGAGGTAAGGCTCCTTTGTCCCCCCTATTTTGGTAAGGTAAGGCTGGTTGTCCCCCTCCTTGTTTCCTTTTTTTGTTCTAATAAATGCGCAGTTCCGCCCTTTCTTCCTTTAAAAAAAAAAAAAAAAAATCAGGAGCCAATTCAAACGTATATCTTGGAAAGGTGTTGCAAAGATAGACCCGTTAGGCACATGCTTTTGTTGTAAGAGGTATTTAGTGCTTAAGATTCCTAGTTATACATATTGTATATTTCATAGAGCAAGGGACTTTCGTAGTCCGCATCTTGAAATACGCTCATCAAAGTGTGACTCTAAAAGGGAATTCCAATCCTTCAAGTTCAAATGGTCTCGCAATCATTTGTAATACGTCCTGGGTCAAACGTAATTACCTTATGTATTTCCTGCCCTCCAACATAAGACTTCATAAAGTGTTGAAAGAAATAATTTTCCCAAATCATTATCGAGCTTAATGTTCAGAACTTGAGACTTGGTTACAGCAAATATAAATGCTTAGAAAGGTTAAATACAAAGTTTTAATGCAGAAAACAAATGAACAGGTTTCAAAAAAGATTAGAACAAAGTTTATTTTGATTATTGGAGGAAACAATTGACAGGTAGCACGAATCATAATTTTCTAACGACTAATCTTATAAAGAAATGCTAACGACTAATCAAGAGCCAATTCAAAAGTATATCTGGAAAGGTGTTGCAGTATTAAACCTGTTAGGCACATGCTTTTTTTGTAAGATGTATTTCTTAGTGCTTAAGATTCCTAGTTATACATATTGTATATTTCATAGAGCAAGGGACTTTCTCAGAGTCCGCATCTTGAAATACGCTCATCCGTAGTGTGACTCTAAAAAGGGAATTCCAATCCTTCAAGTTCAAATGGTCGCCGCAATCATTTGTAAGACCTCCCCGGGTCAAACGTAATTACCTTATGTATTTCGCCTCCAACATATGACTTCATAAAATGTTGAAAAATATAATTTACCCAAATCATTATCGAGCTTAATGTTCAGAACTTGAGACTAGATTATAGAAAATATAAATGCTCAGAAAGGTTAAAGACAAAGTTTTAATGCATATGACAAATGAACAGGTTTCAAAAAAGATTAGAACAAAGTTTGTTTTGATAACTGGTGGAAAGTATTGACTGGTAGCACGAATCATAATTTTCTTATCTTTATCTTATAAAGAAATGCTAACGACTAATCAGGAGCCAATTCAAACGTATATCTGGAAAGGTGTTGAAGTATTAGACCTGTTAGGCACATGCTTTTGTTGTAAGAGGTATTTCTTAGTGCTTAAGATTCCTAGTTATACATATTGTATATTTCATAGAGCAAGGGACTTTAGTCCGCATCTTGAAATACGTTCATCCAGAGTGTGACTCTAAAAAGGGAATTCCAATCCTTCAAGTTCAAATGGCTGCTCGCAATCATTTGTAATACCTCCCTGGGTCAAACGTAATTACCTTATGTATTTCTGCCCTCCAACATATGACTTCATAAAATGTTGAAAAATAATCTACCCAAATCATTATCGAGCTTAATGTTCGAACTTGAGACTAGTTATAGAAAATATAAATGCTCGTAAAGGTTAAAGACAAAGTTTCAATGCGTAAGACAAATGAACAGTTTCAAAAAAAGATTAGAACAAAGATTTTTTGATTATTACGGTGGAAACTATTGACGGTAGCACGAATCATAATTTTCTTATCTTTATCTTATAAAGAAATGCTAACGACTAATCAGAGCCAATTCAAACGTATATCCGAAAGGTGTTGCAGATTAGACCCGTTAGGCACATGCTTTTGTTGTAAGATGTATTTCTTAGTGCTTAAGATTCCTAGTTATACATATTGTATATTTCATAGAGCAAGGGACTTTCGTAGTCCGCATCTTGAAATACGCTCATCCGCAGTGTGACTCTAAAAAGGAATTCCAATCCTTCAAGTTCAAATGGTCGCTCGCAATCATTTGTAAGACCTCCCCGGGTCAAACGTAATTACCTTATGTTTTTCCCCGCCTCCAACATATGACTTCATAAATGTTGAAGAAATAATTTACCCAAATCATTATCGAGCTTAATGTTCAGAACTTGAGACTAGATTATAGAAAATATAAATGCTCGAAAGGTTAAAGACAAAGTTTCAATGCGAAGACAAATGAACAAGTTTAAAAAAGATCGAACAAAGATTGTTTTGATTACTGTGGAAACTATTGACGGTAGCACGAATCATAATTTTCTTATCTTTATCTTATAAAGAAATGCTAACGACTAATCAGAGCCAATTCAAACGTATATTTGGAAAGGTGTTGTAAAGATAGTGACGACCCGTGACCCGACTCCCGAGATGGAATCACATGTCAAGTCGTCCAAATAGACAACAATACAAGCAAAGTCTCAATTAGAAAACGACGGACGCAACATTTCGATGAAGCGACTGGCACCAAAAGGCCGAAATTTTTAAAACTTTTAAACCCGATATAGTAATTTAAGACAAGTATATCAATTCATCGGCGACTTTACTACCTGAACCCATCACTACGCTAGCTCATGCAAATATACCTCGACGCTATAACATGCCGAGAACAACATAATTAAATAAGAGCTAAAGTAATGCCCAAATGGAAGTTTTAAAACACGTGAACCATACTATCTATACAAGGCTCGGTGCATTATACGCCCTAAGTGTCAAAAAATAGGATACATGAACTACAAGTATAAACATAACCAAATAAACCAAATTCCCAAGCAAAGTCTAAATGACTTGCTAAACCCAACGCCCTACAAAAGAGAACAAAACAAGGACATCTCAAAACCACAACCTCGTCAAGGCGGCATCACGAAAGCGAGAATCCTGCTACACCTCAACGAGCGGCACTCGAACGGCTCGGATCTAAAGCAAGAAAAGGGAGGGGGTAAGTCATAAAGACTTTGTGAGTTAACAATTATGCATGTCATGGCATCATGCAAAGATACATATCAAGATATCATTTTTAATATCAAGTCAATCAAAGCGCTCATTTAATAAACACTTAAATCACATATCCATGGTAGCACATTGTTTCACATAAGTGCTATAAAGGTAAACCACATAATAGGAGGATATGATATGGAACCTGCCGCCACGTAGCTCCCGCACACACAACGTTAACATTTCGTGCCAATGATACCCGTGATGAGTGTATCAAAGTACCGAGCTCTACTCTGGTACCGAGCTCTCTACTCTACATTAGACTTGCCAATGTGCTCTCTTGGTTACAAATAGGCTACTTCCCCACCGTGGCCAACAAAGGAGGCGTGTGTGATAAAAACCCGGATAACAACCCATCACTATCACGAGTCCCATATCTCGTGATCGGGATTGGCGATGCATTGTCACACCAACGACTCAATCAAATATGCCACTGGACTCATGCAATGCCAAGTAGATGTTTACTGTCATAAGATTCAATGAGGAACAAGTTCGACAAGAGCGAACTTATTCAACTAGTAGTTGTTTACTCATTTAAGGAATCACACAAGAATTCGACAAGAGCGAATTCAACATGTCAAATAGATACATTATTCTACAACATGCTCACAATCATGCATTTACTTCACACGATCACATAAACCGCATAAGAACTCAATTGAGTCTTACAAGCACACATACATCAAGGCATACTCATCAATCCATCTCAAAGTATCGCAAGCTAATTCATTAGTCTAACGAACTACATTCATCGTAGGATTGATTTTGAGTCAGGTATTGTTCATAACTCCCTAATTTCAACTCCGGTGAGTTTTGCTACAATTCAACCAAGAAGAGTATTGATACTATATGTATCACATTGCCCTTTTCTAAGTTCTCCGATCATTTAGAACTTGATAGCTAAGCCGTTCATATTCTTAAACTAGCTTTAAGCACAATCTCGAGTTTCAAACCCTAGTTTCGGCGATTTTGCTAAATCTCGAATTGAACCGAATTCTTTCACAAGAGTTATTCCCAAGCTTAACACAAACAACATTCATGCTTTAATAAATGTCAAAATCATAACTTCATAGAGATTTCATAAAATCATACACATATTTTATATGTTGAATGGAAGGTTTTGTCTTCACAAAAGATGTTCACAATCACTAATAGAACAACTATAATGAAGGGGTCATGCTATTTTATTTAACATGAAAATCTCAGGGAATTGTCACTCACCTTAGTCCTATGATTAATGGATGAAAGGTTGATTAAAAGGAGGATTGTAGAAGAGAAGGTCAAGCTTTCGATTTGGCGGTCTCGTCTCATTGACCTGACCACCGGATCTCCTGAAATGGTCTCAAGTTGAGCTTCTTCCCAAGAACGAAAATGGAGCTATGTTCAGCCAACAATGGAGTTTTGTGATCAACAATGGCTGAACAAAGGCTTATATACCTCAAACTAAACCTCAATCCAAGTGAAGGGGGTGAAATGGCTTGCTAGCCATTGATAGATCTCATCCAAGGGTTTAGGAGGCTTGGACTAAGTCAACAATGAGGGCTTAAGTCTCCAAGGGCGGCCAAGGGGCAAGGGCTAAGTTGTCTTCAACCAAAACTTAAACAAAAATCCCGTAAGTGTGAGATCGATGACCTTTGCGCTGGTCGCAGGTCATCTCCACCTGCCTCCCAAGGTCTCCGCAACTTTGCTTCCCCAAGTTGCTGCCTCCTATGCGGGGGCAAGACCAAACCACCTTGCGATAGCAAGGTCTCCAGGTTGAAAAGCCTTCAAATTTGGCCTAGAATCAACCCCAAACAACCCAAGGAATTCAAGGGGGGTAAACCAACACTCAAAACATGTAAGACCCCGAACCTTCGTGGTGATTGACCTTATAGCTTTGCGTGTCGCTTAACCGCAACCTCGCTTACTTGACTTGAATTTGAGGTAAGAACCTGATTAATATAGTAAGCTTTATAGAGCCAATATATTAGTTCCATATGTTCCATAGACCTTAACTAGTTAAAGTTACAAGTCGCATACCGACACGCTGCTCGGTTACTTGACTCGGCTTAGCATTTCCTCAGAGTTCCTTCGTGAGACCTCGATTTTACTCCTAGTCATTCCTCCACTTGTCTTGAGAGTTGTTTGAGTCTCATAAGACCTTGGTACACAAGTGTGACGCCCCGCTCCTTCGTTATCTCGGTTTGCGTGCTATACTTGCACTTCTTTCTTTGTTGACTGCATGCTTAGTTTGTGGGAGGGTCTAGATGTGTTTGAGAGACCATATTAAGACCAAAACAATATTTAGAGACTTTATATAGTTGTTGACTTGCTAAAGTCACAAGTCGTGACTCGACGATAGCCTGAATGCGACGCGATTGGGGGGTTTACTTCCTGCTTTTGTGTTCGTGGACCTCGGCTTGGGTCCTAGACCTCTTTAAGATGGTTTGTTAACATGTTTAGATGTGTTAGACTTCAAGTTGGAGGTGTTCCTTAAGTCTATCGATGATTTCGAAGCTTTGGAGATAGCGTGCGCTCTCTATCGCATAGTTCGAATCGAGTCGCAGAATCGCTCTCCTTTGGGATTCTTATTTCCTAGTTGTTATCCAACTTCCTACAAGTATTTAAGCTTCTTCATTAGCCCTTAGACTTGCCTTTTAAAAGTCTCCCTTTCATTGCTCGCTTGATTTCGAAGTTCATTCGTCGCTCCTAGGCCAGCACGTTGTCGCACCCTTCCTTTCGCTCCCGAGTTGTTTCGGAGTTGTTCGGGTGTGTTTTAGACTTGTTTTGAGTTGGGTTAGACCTTAGAATGATTGCCCATAAGTTTGGGATCATTTAGATCAAGTTTAGACCAAGTTTTGGAGGTTCAGAGCCGAGGCGCCCGCCGCATGGAGCCGAGCGCCCGCCCAAGTACCGAGAGCAACCCTGTGTGCAGTAGAGCCAAAGTGCCGAGGGAGTGAGGCGCCCGCCTCACTTCCGAAATGTTGTTACGGGATTTCTTTCCCCTGCTTTTTGATTTTTGGTGTGAAAAACCTATACTACCCCCATTTTAACCCCTCCCCTTTGCCTTGTTCACAGCTAGGAAGGGCAGGATGGTCATCCCTAACCCTTTATAATCCAATCTCTTCCTCTTCCTCCCTCATTTCTTCCATCAACCGTGAGTTTTAGAGAGAGGGAGGAGGAGCTTCCATGGAGATTTGCCGATTCCCGGAGTTCCGGCCATCGGATTGTCGAGCCGCGACGCCATCGCGAAGCCCTCGCCGAGTAGAGTTTTTCCCCTCGGTTTGTTTTCCACTTCCTAGACGTTTGTGACTCGATTGAGGTACGTTACTTAAGCCCTAGTTTCTCTCTCTACATACCTCTTGATGATAGGTTGTTAGAGATGTATTCCTTGTGATGTATTGTTGTTATACATGTCAAAATGATATGTTTCCATGGATATCAATAGATTTTGGTTAGGGTTTGAAACCAAATGGGTTCATTGAGTATATTGGAAGTGTTATGATTTAAGATTTATTTTTGTTGGGTTAGAAACCCGGATAAATTGTAAATCCCGAATTTATGCCTCGAACTAGAAATTTGGAACTTTGTAGTTTGACCCAAATGAAGTCAATTTATTTATAAAATTTGTTATTCGAACCTTAGGATAAATTCCTATATCTTCTTGTGTTCATTGAATCTCAATTGCGAAATTTTGAGAATTTCTCGGGTGAGACCAAATTGGTAATAAGATTGAGTTTTGGCTTAGGACTCTAATTGAGTCTCTTGAATGATGATTAAGTGCGAGATTATCGCTAATTCTTGGGTGGTTTATGTGGGAGTCGAGAATGCGTAACTCGAATGAAAGACGTTTTGAATGGGTTCAATTATGAACTAGAACCAATAATACTATTGGACTTTTAATGAAGCCCCAAGATTGGTAGGAATGTAATATGTGACTTTACTTGGGAACCTTGTTAACATCCTTGGAAAATCCGGAATTGCTTCGTGACAATTCTCCCTTAGGAAGGATATTTGAACCGTGTATGCCTTAGTACCCTCTATGATGGGAATCTTGAGTTGTCGTATAGATGACTGAATGGTCATCCAAGTCATGTGTGTGGTGATGGACTTATGAAGTACATCACATGGTTAATTGATGAATCTTGAGTTGTCTTAAGTCTTCTGTCCTTCAAGAGTGCATGCTTGATCTTTAGTTCCTTGGGAACCCCGAGAGGAATTATAATATTATCCATCTTATGATTCTATGGAACTGAGCTTGATAAGGTTTGTGTGTGATTAATGTATGAACCTCTATGTTTACTTGAGATCATGATCTTTAAGCATATTGTATCTCTTATCTTTATAATTATCCTCTTATTGAGTATCAACGTGATTTGATTTATAATTCTATTAACAAATGGAATTACCACTTGAAATTGAACTAAGCTTGGTTGGACAATAATCAACTTAGGTCTCTGCCTTGTATACTTGACTTAGTGATGTTGAACCAAGGTTCCTAAATGGAACGAGAACTTAACCATGCCTTAAACAAGAACCTAGAAAGGAGTCTTGGGACACATATAGTGTTCAAACTCTATTTGACTGGAATTATAGAAATGACTCGACGGAGTCGATGTTAGTGAGTCATTTAACAATACCGACTCCATGATAAACCCCTACAACGCTTGAAATCCGTTTAACTAGAATACTAGTTTCGAGATTCTTAATTTAATTCATGCTCATGCTTGATTACTAGCTGTAAAAGAATAACATGCCCACCTGACTTGAATGAGACCGCTATTACTGTTCTCGTCCTTGCTTGATTTCTTAATAAGTAAATATTACTTGTTTTTCCCCAATAAGTCCAGTTGGCATACCTGACTTGTCCTGTCTTGTCCTGTCTTGCCTTGTCTTGTCCTGTCTTGTCCTGTCTTGCCTTGTCTTGTCCTGTCTTGTCCTGTCTTGCCTTGTCTTGTCCTGTCTTGTCCTGTCTTGTCTTGTCTTGTCTTCCCTGGTTGACAATTCGTCTACCGTTACGAATCATGAGATTCGTGATGGTGATGGATTGCCGAACCCAAACGGCAAACCCCTCCATTCTTGATCACTTTGGAGAAGAGTACCTTGTGTAACCATTAGGGCGCTGGACTAATACTATCCTGGTCGATGTACCATCTCGCATACATACGACAAAGACGCCTCGTTAGCTTATCTTGCAGAGCTACATGGCGGCACCAGATTTATATCCTATCCTATTATATGTGGATTTCTTCTAGCATTTGTGAAAACAAAGTGCTATCATGAATATGTAAACTAAATGCCTATATATACTTGTTCTTGATCGCTTGACTTTCGTGGTAGGCCTGTGAACGGTATGATACGTATATACGTAGATATACATACTCCTACTTGATTTCCCCCTGATTGCCTGCATATGTATGTATATGTAGAAATACATACTCCTACTTGATTTACCCTGATTGTCTTCGTATGTATATAATTGTAGATATGCATATCCTTACATGATAAACTTCCATGAATGAATTGTTTGGTACACAAATGAATTTACATACCTACACTTGATAATCCTATGAGAGACTTGGGATGTCCTACGAATAGATATACATCCATAATCATGATTATTCTTGTGCCTTGCTTCCTGACTTGTTTGACTGTTTGTGAACAGGGGATTCACCCTGATTCGTCTCGGTAGTCTGGTAAAGGACCGGTTTTCATACAGTATAACCCGACTTACGGGGTCTTCGTAGTAACACGTTATCATTTCCTCTTATGGCAATATTCAAATTATGTCGTATTGTTTAGTAGTAACGTACTGGGTCATTATGACTCACCCCGTACTTTGTTTTCTAGTTGCAGTTCAGAAGTCGTTGAGGACGCATAGTGCGTGACCGTAGCAGACCACAGTTGTTCGACAGCTCGAGCTTAGTACGCGTGTTCGTGTTTGTAGCAGTCGATATTTCCGAGTAGTAGCTTGTGGACTCCTATCTCTTCTAGTACCCTTGACTTGTATATCATAATTTACTATTCTTGTGAGCTCGTTGCATTGTAAGGTTATTTAGACTTTACAGTCGGGTAGAATACTTGGGTTTTGATTTGATTCTCCTTTGGGCCGACGTGTTGTGTTGTTGCTCATCGTCTTGGTTTTTATATCCAGTTTTATCCCAGGCACGCAGTAGCTTTGGGCTTTTCTTTATTCCAGTTGTTATCATTGTTGGTTAACCCCGGTATGCTTTAGCCGGGGATATGTGTTATATCAGGTTGGTTCCTTGTCAAACGCCACCGAGTGCCGATGGTTTGTCCCGTCCTGCAATGTTGCGACGCGAGTTTCGTTTTCTTCCCTTCGTGAGATTTATGTCTCTCTTGGTATCCTTGGCCTTGGTTTCGAACTTCATAGCTCGGGACTACTTTTCCATGTCGCTTCCGCATACTGAATTTTTTTAAACCCGTGTTTTTAGTACGACCTTATATGTGTGTTTCGAGCTTTTGATAGCTCGACTGTCCGACTCGCACTATTAATGTATAAGTGCTTGCCCTCTTCTTGCCTTGTTCTAGCGACGTGACTTTGGGATTCCGTTCCGGAATCCGGGTCGGGTTGTCACAAAACACAATCGGAACAGGCCCGAACATCACCCGAAACACATCCGAAACATGTTAGAACATGGTTGGAACCACTCCACAAACGGCCAACGAATCAAACACGAGTCAATCCCAACTTAATCTAGGATAGAATGAACATGTATTAGGCTTGTTAAATCATGGTTATAGCTTGTATTCAAGGCCTAGAACTCAACCGAACTTCTCTCGAGACGAAATGAAGGCAATACAAGCAATGATGTAAAACTGTAACACACAAACGAAGCTACGAAGCTTCTAAACTCCCAACCAAGAACACAACAACTAAGATGAACATAATTAACCTTAGATGCAAAGTACTAAGATTCTCATGAGACTTATTAAGGTGATAACACGTTAATATGAACACCCGAAACAACAACAACAACAAGGCATGCAACGCATGGAAGACCATTACTCTATTATGATCTCACCCAACTTAATGCCAACAAGACATGAATGAAATGAAGTCTCAAATATGTCAAGACATATTATAAACATGTTATAATGATGACAAACATGCAATGGGTTCGGGTTCTCACAGTATTAGACCTGTTAGGCACATGCTTTTGTTGTAAGAGGTATTTCTTAGTGCTTAAGATTCCTAGTTATACATATTTTATATTTCATAGAGCAAGGGACTTTCTGTAGTCCAGATCTTGAAATACGTTCATTCAAAGTGTGACTCTAAAAAGGGAATTCCAATCCTTCAAGTTCAAATGGCTGCTCGCAATCATTTGTAATACCTCCCTGGGTCAAACGTAATTACCTTATGTATTTTGCTGCCCTCCAACATATGACTTCATAAAATGTTGAAGAAATAATCTACCCAAATCATTATCGAGCTTAATGTTCAGAACTTGAGACAAAGTTATAGCAAATATAAATGTTCAGAAAGGTTAAAGACAAAGTTTCAATGCAGAAGACAAATGAACAGGTTTCAAAAAAGATCAGAACAAAGTTTTTTTGGATTACTGGTGGAAACTATTGACAGGTAGCACGAATCATAATTTTCTTATCTTTATCTTATAAAGAAATGCTAACGACTAATCAGGAGCCAATTCAAACGTATATCTGGAAAGGTGTTGCAGTATTAGACCTGTTAGGCACATGCTTTTGTTGTAATAAGATGTATTTCTTAGTGCTTAAGATTCCTAGTTATACATATTGTATATTTCATAGAGCAAGGGACTTTCTGTAGTCCAGATCTTGAAATACGTTCATTCAGAGTGTGACTCTAAAAAGGGAATTCCAATCCTTCAAGTTCAAATGGCTGCTCGCAATCATTTGTAATACCTCCCTGGGTCAAACGTAATTACCTTATGTTTTTCCTGCCCTCCAACATATGACTTCATAAAATGTTGAAAAAATAATTTACCCAAATCATTATCGAGCTTAATGTTCACAACTTGAGACTAGGTTATAGCAAATATAAATGCTCAGAAAGGTTAAAGACAAAGTTTCAATCCAGAAGACAAATGAACAGGTTTCAAAAAAGATTAGAACAATGTTTAATTTGAATACCGGTGAAAACTATTGACAGGTAGCACGAATCATAATTTTCTTATCTTTATCTTTATAAAGAAATGCTAACGACTAATCAGGAGCCAATTCAAACGTATATCCGAAAGGTGTTGCAAGATTAGAACCCGTTAGGCACATGCTTTTGTTGTAAGAGGTATTTCTTAGTGCTTAAGATTCCTAGTTATACATATTGTATATTTCATAGAGCAAGGGACTTTCTCGTAGTCCGTATCTTGAAATACGCTCATCCGTAGTGTGACTCTAAAAAGGGAATTCCAATCCTTCAAGTTCAAATGGCGCCGCAATCATTTGTAATACCTCCCTAGGTCAAACGTAATTACCTTATGTATTTTCTGCCCTCCAACATATGACTTCATAAAATGTTGAAAGAAATAATTTACCCAAATCATTATCGAGCTTAATGTTCGTAACTTGAGACAGAGTTATAGAAAATATAAATGCTCGTAAAGGTTAAAGACAAAGTTTCAATGCGTAAGACAAATGAACATGTTTCAAAAAAGATTAGAACAAAGATTTTTTGATTACGGTGGAAACTATTGACGTGTAGCGAATCATAATTTTCTTATCTTTATCTTATAAAGAAATGCTAACGACTAATCAGGAGCCAATTCAAACGTATATCTGGAAAGGTGTTGCAGTATTAGTCCTGTTAGGCACATGCTTTTGTTGTAAGATGTATTTCTTAGTGCTTAAGATTCCTAGTTATACATATTGTATATTTCATAGAGCAAGGGACTTTCTGTAGTCCAGATCTTGAAATACGTTCATCCAGAGTGTGACTCTAAAAAGGGAATTCCAATCCTTCAAGTTCAAATGGTTGCTCGCAATCATTTGTAATACCTCCCTGGGTCAAACGTAATTACCTTATGTTTTCCCCGCCTCCAACATATGACTTCATAAAATGTTGAAAAATAATTTACCCAAATCATTATCGGGCTTAATGCTCAAAACTTGAGACTAGATTATAGAAAATATAAATGCTCAAAACGGTTAAAGACAAAATTTTAATGCATATGACAAATGAACATGTTTCAAAAAAGATTAGAACAAATTTGTTTTGATTACTGGTGGAAACTATTGACTGGTAGCACGAATCATAATTTTCTTATCTTTATCTTATAAAGAAATGCTAACGACTAATCAGAGCCAATTCAAACGTATATCCGAAAGGTGTTGCAAGATTAGACCCGTTAGGCACATGCTTTTGTTGTAAGATGGTATTTCTTAGTGCTTAAGATTCCTAGTTATACATATTGTATATTTCATAGAGCAAGGGACTTTCTCAGTAGTCCGATCTTGAAATACGCTCATCCGAGTGTGACTCTAAAAGGGAATTCCAATCCTTCAAGTTCAAATGGTCGCTCGCAATCATTTGTAAGACCTCCCTCGGGTCAAACGTAATTACCTTATGTTTTTCCCGCCTCCAACATATGACTTCATAAATGTTGAAAAATAATTTACCCAAATCATTATCGAGCTTAATGTTCAGAACTTGAGACTAGGTTATAGAAAATATAAATGCTCGTAAAGGTTAAAGACAAAGTTTCAATGCGTAAGACAAATGAACAAGTTTAAAAAAAGATTAGAACAAAGTTTGTTTGATTATCGGTGGAAACTATTGACGGTAGCACGAATCATAATTTTCTTATCTTGATCTTATAAAGAAATGCTAACGACTAATCAGAGCCAATTCAAACGTATATCCGAAAGGTGTTGCAAGATTAGACCTCGTTAGGCACATGCTTTTGTTGTAAGAGGTATTTCTTAGTGCTTAAGATTCCTAGTTATACATATTGTATATTTCATAGAGCAAGGGACTTTCTCAGTAGTCCGATCTTGAAATACGCTCATCAAAGTGTGACTCTAAAAAGGGAATTCCAATCCTTCAAGTTCAAATGGTCGCGCAATCATTTGTAATACCTCCCTGGTCAAACGTAATTACCTTATGTATTTCCTGCCTCCAACATATGACTTCATAAAATGTTGAAAAAATAATTTACCCAAATCATTATCGAGCTTAATGTTCAGAACTTGAGACTTGGTTACAGCAAATATAAATGCTTAGAAAGGTTAAATACAAAGTTTCAATGCAGAAAACAAATGAACAGGTTTCAAAAAAGATTAGAACAAAGTTTATTTTGATTATTGGAGGAAACAATTGACAGGTAGCACGAATCATAATTTTCTTATCTTAATCTTATAAAGAAATGCTAACGACTAATCAAGAGCCAATTCAAAAGTATATCTGGAAAGGTGTTGCAGTATTAAACCTGTTAGGCACATGCTTTTTTTGTAAGATGTATTTCTTAGTGCTTAAGATTCCTAGTTATACATATTGTATATTTCATAGAGCAAGGGACTTTCTGTAGTCCAGATCTTGAAATACGTTCATCCAGAGTGTGACTCTAAAAAGGGAATTCCAATCCTTCAAGTTCAAATTGCTGCTCGCAATCATTTGTAATACCTCCCTGGGTCAAACGTAATTACCTTATGTATTTCCTGCCCTCCAACATATGACTTCAAAAAATGTTGAAAAAATAATTTACCCAAATCATTATCGAGCTTAATGTTCACAACTTGAGACTAGGTTATAGCAAATATAAATGCTCAGAAAGGTTAAAGACAAAGTTTCAATCCAGAAGACAAATGAACAGGTTTCAAAAAAGATTAGAACAATGTTTAATTTGAATACCGGTGAAAACTATTGACAGGTAGCACGAATCATAATTTTCTTATCTTTATCTTTATAAAGAAATGCTAACGACTAATCAGGAGCCAATTCAAACGTATATCTGGAAAGGTGTTGCAGTATTAAACCTGTTAGGCACATGCTTTTGTTGTAAGATGTATTTCTTAGTGCTTAAGATTCCTAGTTATACATATTGTATATTTCATAGAGCAAGGGACTTTCTGTAGTCCAGATCTTGAAATACGTTTATCCAGAGTGTGACTCTAAAAAGGGAATTCCAATCCTTCAAGTTCAAATGGTTGCTCGCAATCATTTGTAATACCTCCCTAGGTCAAACGTAATTACCTTATGTATTTTGCTGCCCTCCAACATATGACTTCATAAAATGTTGAAGAAATAATCTACCCAAATCATTATCGAGCTTAATGTTCAGAACTTGAGACAAAGTTATAGCAAATATAAATGTTCAGAAAGGTTAAAGACAAAGTTTCAATGCAGAAGACAAATGAACAGGTTTCAAAAAAGATCAGAACAAAGTTTTTTTGGATTACTGGTGGAAACTATTGACAGGTAGCGAATCATAATTTTCTTATCTTTATCATATAAAGAAATGCTAACGATTAATCAGGAGCCAATTCAAACGTTTATCTGGAAAGGAGTTGCAGTATTAGTCCTGTTGGGCACATGCTTTTGTTGTAATAAGATGTATTTCTTAGTGCTTAAGATTCCTAGTTATACATATTGTATATTTCATAGAGCAAGGGACTTTCTGTAGTCCAGATCTTGAAATACGTTCATTCAGAGTGTGACTCTAAAAAGGGAATTCCAATTCTTCAAGTTCAAATGGCTGCTCGAAATCATTTTTAATACCTCCCTGGGTCAAACGTAATTACCTTATGTTTTTCCTGCCCTCCAACATATGACTTCATAAATTGTTGAAGAAATAATCTACCCAAATCATTATCGAGCTTAATGTTCAGAACTTGAGACAAGGTTATAGCAAATATAAATGATCAGAAAGGTTAAAGACAAAGTTTCAATGCAGAAGAGAAATGAACAGGTTTAAAAAAAGATCAGAACAAAGTTTGTTTGGATTACTGGTGGAAACTATTGACAGGTAGCACGAATCATAATTTTCTTATCTTTATCTTATAAAGAAATGCTAACGACTAATCAGGAGCCAATTGAAAGGTATATCTGGAAAGGTGTTGCAGTATTAGACCTGTTAGGCACATGCTTTTGTTGTAAGAGGTATTTCTTAGTGCTTAAGATTCCTAGTTATACATATTTTATATTTCATAGAGCAAGGGACTTTCTGTAGTCCAGATCTTGAAATACGTTCATCCAAAGTGTGACTCTAAAAAGGGAATTCCAATCCTTCAAGTTCAAATGGCTGCTCGCAATCATTTGTAATACGTCCCTGGGTCAAACGTAATTACCTTATGTATTTCCTGCCCTCCAACATAAGACTTCATAAAGTGTTGAAAGAAATAATTTTCCCAAATCATTATCGAGCTTAATGTTCAGAACTTGAGACTTGGTTACAGCAAATATAAATGCTTAGAAAGGTTAAATACAAAGTTTTAATGCAGAAAACAAATGAACAGGTTTCAAAAAAGATTAGAACAAAGTTTATTTTGATTATTGGAGGAAACAATTGACAGGTAGCACGAATCATAATTTTCTTATCTTAATCTTATAAAGAAATGCTAACGACTAATCAAGAGCCAATTCAAAAGTATATCTCGAAAGGTGTTGCAAGATAAACCTGTTAGGCACATGCTTTTTTTGTAAGATGTATTTCTTAGTGCTTAAGATTCCTAGTTATACATATTGTATATTTCATAGAGCAAGGGACTTTCTGTAGTCCAGATCTTGAAATACGTTCATCCAGAGTGTGACTCTAAAAAGGGAATTCCAATCCTTCAAGTTCAAATTGCTCCTAGCAATCATTTGTAATACCTCCCTGGGTCAAACGTAATTACCTTATGTATTTCCTGCCCTCCAACATATGACTTCAAAAAATGTTGAAAAAATAATTTACCCAAATCATTATCGAGCTTAATGTTCACAACTTGAGACTAGGTTATAGCAAATATAAATGCTCAGAAAGGTTAAAGACAAAGTTTCAATCCAGAAGACAAATGAACAGGTTTCAAAAAAGATTAGAACAATGTTTAATTTGAATACCGGTGAAAACTATTGACAGGTAGCACGAATCATAATTTTCTTATCTTTATCTTTATAAAGAAATGCTAACGACTAATCAGGAGCCAATTCAAATGTATATCTGGAAAGGTGTTGTGAGAACCCAAACCCCATTTCTGTTTGTCATCATTATAACATGTTTATAATAGGTCTTGACATGTTAGAGACTTCATTTCATTCATAGACTTGTTGCATTTGGAAATAAGATGACCAACTTATTACTTCTCAGATTCAGTCCGGTTTTTGGGCGAACTTCGGGAAAATTCTGGTACTAATCTACTAAAGAGAATTTTCTAAAACTTTAGTATGTTTTACCTACATATGTTAGGATATTCCCTGTAAAATATGGTATTTTTCCAAGGTGTATAATTACCTCATTTACGTCTTGACTTACGGCTGTGCCAGAATTCTGTTTTCAGGAAATCAGCTTTTGTACTTGATCTTGTAGTAGCCAAATTTTGATGAATATAAGTCCAAATTGAGTAATTTAAAACGCTAAACTATAGTTTAAAGAGTCTAGTTTCATAATAATCAATAATCATCTCATTTGGTGGTGTGAGATATTTATGGTCGATTTTACAAGATCGACTATCCAGTAACAATAATCTGGAAATTGGACAGTTTTCAGCTTTGAGAGATTTTTTGAGTGTTTTGGTTAATGACCCTTGCACCCTTGCCCTTGGACGTCCATTGTGACTCAAAGCCCACCTTTGTTGACTTGTTTACAACCCTTTTGAGCCTTTGATCATTTGCTTATCAATGGCTCACATGCCTTGGCCAATGAGAGGCCATTTATCAACCTTCACTTGGATTAGGGCCATCTTGGGAAGTATATAAGTCATTTATTCAGCCTTCAGCCATTGTTGATCATAAAACAAGCTGAACTTCAGAGACTTGAGCTCAAATTCGTCCATGGAGGTCACACAAATTTGAAGGACCATTTTCCGGAGATCCGGTGGTCCGATCGTCGAACCGAGACAGCCAAATCGAAGCTCTCGATCTTGTCTACTACAATCCTCTCTTTAATCAACCTTTCCTCCATTAATCATAGGACTAAGGTGAGTGACAATTCCCAGAATTTTTCATGTTCAATAATATAGCATGACCCCTTCATTATAGTTGTTCTAGGGTTGATTATGAACACCTTTGTGAAGACAAACTTCCAATTCAACATATAAAATGTGAGTATGATTTTATGAAATCTTTATGAAGTTATGATTTTGACATTTATTAAAGCATGAATGTTGTTTGTATTAAGCTTGGGAATAACTCTTGTGAAAGAATTCGGTTCAATTCAAGGTTTAACAAAATCGCCGAAACTAGGTTTGAAACTCGAGATTGTGTTTAAGGCTAGTTTAAGAACATGAACGGCTTAGTTATCAAGTTCTAAATGAACGGAGAACTTAGAAAAGGGCAATGTGATACATATAGCATCAATGCTCTTCTTGGTTGAAATGTAGTAAAACTCACCGGAGTTGAATTTAGGGAGTTATGAACAATAACGACTCCAAAATCAATCCCTTACGATTTAATGTAGTTCGTAGACTAATAATGAATTAGCTTACGATACTTTGAGATGGATTGATGCTTATGCCTTGATGTTTGTGTGCTTTTAAGACTCAATTGAGTTCTTATGCGGTTTATGAGATCGTGAAATAAATGCATGATTGAGAGCATGTTGTAGAATAATGTATCTATTTGCCATGTTGAATTCGCCTTTGTCGAATTCTTGTTTGATTCCTTAAATGAGTAAACAACTATTGTTGAATAAGTTCGCTTCCTTTGTCGAACTTATTCCTTATTTGAGATTACATGACGAGTAAACATCTACTTGGCATTGCATGAGTCCAGCCTGGCATATTTGATTGAGTCGTTGGTGTGACAATGCATCGCCGCCACGAGTTATGGGACTCGTGATAGTGATGGGTTGTTATACCGGCTTTTTTATCACACACGCCTCCAATCATGGCCACAAGGAAGTAGCCCTTTGCTGTAACCAAGAGAGCACATTGGCAAGTCTAATTACCAAGTAGAGAGCTTGGTAACCGAGTGAGAGCTCTATGAATCGAGTAGAGAGCTCTTGAACTCCAGTGAGAGCTACTTTGATACACCTATCACGGGTATCATTGGCACGAATGTTAGCGCTGTATCAGCAGAGCTATTTAGCGGCACTCTGCCCATAACATATCCTTTATATGTGATTTACGTTATAGCACTTATGTGAAACAACGTGCTACCATGGATATGTGATTTAAGTGTTTATTAAATGAATGCTGAGTGACTTGATATTAAATGATATCTTGCTATGTATGTTGCATAATGCCATGACATGCATAATTGTTAACTCACAAAGTCTTTATGACTTACCCCCCTCCCTTTATCTTTTAGATCCGAGCCGACAGTACCGCTCGTTGAGGTGTAGCGTACTCTCGCTTGTCCGTGATCGCACGCGACGAGGTTGTGGTTTTAGATGTCCTTTGTTTAGTTCTATTTGTAAGGGACGTTGGGATTAGCAAGTCATTTAGACTTCGCTTGGGAACTTGGTTTATTCGGTTTATGTCTATACTTATAGTTCATGTATCCTATTTTTGAGTGCCTACGATGTACGCCGAGCCTGTAAAGCAAATGTATTATGGTTCATCTCTGTTTTAAAACTTCCGCCGGGCATTACTTTAGCTCTTATTTAATTATGTTGTTCTCCCATGCATGTCAGAGTCAGAGATATATTAGCATGAACTGCGAGTGTCGGGTTCAAAGTCGCCGATGAATTGATATACTTGTCTTTAATTGTTATATCAGGTTTAAAAAAGTTTTGAAAATTTCCTACTTTTGCCGAAGTCAGCTTCATCCTGAAATGTTACGCCACGCT
>JABEVN020002655.1:0-20804 GCA_013146195.2 Codonopsis lanceolata
ATTTTTCAAAAATACTTATGTTTAAGCCCGGTCAAATTCCCCTCTCTCCATCGTTACCCAAACAAAGGAAGAAGAAAAGAAAAAACAAAACAACTGGAAAGTGGAAACATCTTGTTCCCCGCTTGCACACACATACATTTTCACCGTTTCATGTAGGGTCTCTAATCTCTATCTCCTTTTCCCTCTCTCTCTCTCTCTCTCTTTCTCTTTCTATAATTATTACCTACACAGCTGGCTTCCCACATCCATAGTCCCAGACTCCCAGTACCAGGCGTTGGCACCCGACCACCAACCTATAACCGGTTTCTACCTTTCTGCGAGGAACTTCGGCGTGTACATCTTTCATCTTTTGTATAACTCTGTCGATTTTTCAAAATACTTATTTTTCAAATTTAAATCCACCACTCTCCCGTCGTTACCCAAACAAAGGAAGAAGAAAAAAGAAAAAACAAAACAAACGAAGAAAGTGGAAACATTCATTTCCCCGCTGCGCACATACACATTTTCACCGTTTCATGTAGGGTCTCTAATCTATCTCCTTTTCTCTCTCTCTCTCTCTCTCTTTTTTATAATTATTACCTACACAATGGCTTCCCACATCCATAGTCCCAGACTCGGTACCAGCGATTCGGCACCGGCCTACCAACCTCCTATAACCGCGGTTTCTACCTTTGCGAGGAACTTCAGCGTGTACATCTTTCATCTTTTAGTGTATAACTCGTCGATTTTTCAAAATACTTTTTTTAAAGCGCGGTCAAATTTACTCCACCTCTCGTCGTTACCCAAACAAAGGAAGAAGAAAGAGAAACAAAACAAAGCGGAAAGTGGAAACACATCTTGTTCCCTCGCACATACATTTTCACTTTTTCGTGTAGGAGTCTCTAATCTCATCTCCTTTTCCCCTCTCTCTCTCTCTCTCTCTCTCTCTCTCTTTCTATAATTATTACCTACCGGTGGCTTCCCACATCCATAGTCCCGGACTCCCCGATACCGGCGGTTGACACCACCACACCAACCTCCACATAACACGGTTTCTACCTTTCTGCGGGAACTTCGGCGTGTACATCTTTCATCTTTTAGTGTATAACTACGTCGATTTTTCAAAATACTTATTTTTAAAAGCGTACATTGTCAAATTACTCCACCTCTCTCCGTTGTTACCCAAACAAAGGAAGAAGAAAAGAAAAACAAAACAAGCAGGAAAGAAAGTGGAAACACATCTTGTTCCCCACGCACCTGCACACATACACATTTTCACCGTTTCATGTAGGAGTCTCTAATCTCTATCTCCTTTTCCCCTCTCTCTCTTTCTCTCTCTCTCTCTCTCTCTTTCTATAATTATTACCTACACAGCTGGCTTCCCACATCCATAGTCCCAGACTCCCAGTACCAGCGGTTCATCCGATGACCTACCAACCTCCCCATAAAGCTTTTACGGTTTACTTTCGAGAACGGAACTTCGGCGTCTTTCATCTTTTTGTACATCTGTTTTCTTTTTTTTAAAACTTCTTTCCACTCGAGTTTACCAACAAAGGAAGAAGAAAGAAAAACAAAACAAGCGGGAAAGTGGAAACATCTTGTTCCCCGCTGCAACATTTTACACATTTTCACCGTTTCATGAGAGTCTCTAATCTCTCTCTTTTTCCTCTCTCTCTCTCTCTCTCTCTCTCTCTTTCTATAATTATTACCTACGGTGGCTTCCATCCAATCTTAGTCGGAAATTGACCGCAGGCCAAAACCTCTAACCGGTTTCTATCGGGGAACTTTTTTCATCTTTTTAAAACTAATTTTTCAAAATACTTATTTTAAAAGTATTTTCCACTCTCGAAAAAAAGGAAGAAGAAAAAGAAAAAACAAAACAAGCGGAAAGTTAAAGTACATCTTGTTCCCCCGCCTTGCAACACATACACATTTTCACCGTTTCATGTAGGAGTCTCTAATCTATATCTCCTTTTCCCCTCTCTCTCTCTCTCTCTTTCTATAATTATTACCTACACAGCTGGCTTCCCACATCCATAGTCCCAACTCCCGATACCGGCGGTTCGGCCACAACCTCCCTATAACACGGTTTCTACCTTTCATGAACTCAAGGCGTGACATCTTTCATCTTTTCGTGTATAACTATGTCAATTTTTCAAAATACTTATTTTTAAAACTGACTGTCAACTTTATTCCACCTCTCTTCGTCGTTACCCAAACAAAGGAAGAAGAAAAGAAAAACAAAACAAACTGGAAAGTGGAAACACATATTGTTCCCACGCCTGCACACACATAGACATTTTTTTTCATGTAGACTCTAATCTCTATCTTTTTCCCTCTCTCTCTCTCTCTCTCTTTCTATAATTATTACCTACACAGCTGGCTTCCTACATCTATAGTCCCAACTCCATACCGGCGGTTCGGCAAGACCGACCTACCAACCTCCTATAACGCGGTTTTACCTGCGGGAACTCAGCGTGTACATCTTTCATCTTTTCATGCATAACTCGTCGATTTTTCAAAATACTTATTTTTAAAACCGATCATTGTCAAATTTACTCCACCTCTCTCCATCGTTACCCAAACAAAGGAAGAAGAAAAGAAAAACAAAACAAACTGGAAAGTGGAAACACATACTGTTCCCCCGCTTGCACACACATACACATTTTCACCGTTTCATGTAGGAGTCTCTAATCTCTATCTCATTTTCCCCTTTCTCTCTCTCTTTCTCTTTCTATAATTATTACCTACACAGCTGGCTTCCCACATCCATAGTCCCAGACTCCGTACCGTGATTCGGCCGGCGACCTACCAATGCCTCCATAACACGGTTTCTACCTGCGGGAACTTCGGCGTGTACATCTTTCATCTTTTCGTGTATAATTCTGTAGATTTTTCAAAATACTTATTTTTAAAACTGACAGTCAAATTTACTCCACCTCTCTCCATCGTTACCCAAACAAAGGAAGAAGAAAAGAAAAACAAAACAAACTGAAAAGTGGAAACACATAATGTTCCTCCCGCTTGCACACACATACACATTTTCACCGTTTCATGTAGGAGTCTCTAATCTCTATCTCATTTTCCCTCTCTCTCTCTCTCTCTCTCTTTCTCTTTCTATAATTATTACTTACACAGCTGGCTTCCTACATCCATAGTCCCAGACTCCCAGTACCAGCAGTTCAGCACCAGCCTACCAACCTCCCTATAACACGGTTTCTACCTTTGCAGGACCTCAGTGTGTACATCTTTCATCTTTTCGTGTATAACTCTGTCGATTTTTCAAAATACTTATTTTTAAAACTGACTGTCAAATTTACTCCACGTCTCTCCGTCGTTACCCAAACAAAGGAAGAAGAAAAGAAAAACAAAACAAACTGGAAAGTGGAAACACATACTGTTCCCCCGCCTACACACACATACACATTTTCACCGTTTCATGTAGGAGTCTCAAATCTCTATCTCCTTTTCCCCTCTCTCTCTTTCTCTTTCTATAATTATTACCTACGCAGCTGGCTTCCCACATCCATAGTCCCAGACTCCCAGTACTAGCGGTTCAGCACCAGCGTACCAACCTCCCTATAACACGGTTTCTACCTTTGCAGGAACTCAGCGTGTACATCTTTCATCTTTTCGTGTATAACTCTGTCAATTTTTTGAAATACTTATTTTTAAAACTGACTGTCAAATTTACTCCACCTCTCTCCGTCGTTACCCAAACAAAGGAAGAAGAAAAGAAAAACAAAACAAACTGGAAAGTGGAAACACATAGTCGTTCCCCCGCCTGCACACACATACACATTTTCACCGTTTCATGTAGGAGTCTCTAATCTCTATCTTCTTTTCTCTCTCTCTCTCTCTCTATCTCTCGCTCTCTCTCTCTCTTTCTATAATTATTACCTACACAGTTGGCTTCCCACATCCATAGTCCCAAACTCCCAGTACCAGCGGTTCAGTACCAGCCTACCAACCTCCCTATTGTAAGACCCCGATTCCCGGTTAGCTTGAATTGCGTGCAATGCTCGCACTTCTTCCCTTGTTGATCGCTTATTTGATTTCTGAGAGAGTCTAGATGTGTATGAGAGATCACATTATGACCAAAATACTTTTAAGAGATGTCATTTAGTTGTTAACTTGCTAAAGTCACAAGTCATAACTCGACGATAATCGAAATGTGACGCGATTGAGAGTTTACTCGGGTTTTTGTGTTTCTGACCTCGATTTGGTCCTAGATCTTTACATGATGATTTAATAACATGTTCAGATGTGTTAGACTTCGATAAGGATGCATATATGTAAGTATTAGATATCATTCATAATATCCTTAACATGATTTAAATCTTGTTTGAATGTTTGTCGAATCGACGGTTTGATTGCTACTTTACATCTTGTCGTTCTTCTTCTTTGTACGACTTTTTCGGTTGGTATTATTTTGACCCTAGATGACTAGGGGACCTTGGGGAATTAACTTAGAATTATTTTTGAGTGGTCGTGTAACGAAGTTTGATTTTCGGAAATTCGCGTATTCCGAAGGCCACGATAGGTCTGTAGTATTTTGGCCATAACTTTGTGTACGAAACTCGGAATTAGGATCCGTTTGATGTGTTAGAAACTAGGCTCATATATCTTTCTAAAAATACCTTTTGTGTAATTTTAGGACGTGTATTTAGGTACAGGAAAATTTTGTAAAATGACCCAAATTCTGGTCTACTATAGTTGACCACTCATTGTGTGTTAGACTTTCTATTTGGCCAACTTAACCCTACCCAAACCCAACCTAACCCACCCTAGTTCGTCCTACCCATCCTCTCTTGCATGCTTGACAAGTTTTGGGAGATTTAATTGCATGCAAGACACTTGGCAAGTAAAGACATCCAACATGCACAAACATGCATTGGACACTTCCTCCCACCCCACTTAAGCCAAAGATTGACCAAATGCCTCCACTAAGCCATACTATTCAGCCATATTCTCCAAAAAACGTGGCTGATCATTTCTCTAAGGTTATAGAGGAGGTTCTTGGGTGATCAACAATGGTGGCCAGTCTTGAGGAAGCCATTGCAAACCCAACCATAGAAGAGGAGAGGAGGTCAAGGAGATCACATACCCACCTTTGCATGGACGTTTTGTACATCTTGTAGGACTGATTTAAGGTGAGTTACAACATCTCTTCTTATTTATTTTAGCCTCATTGACCCTAGGGAAAACAATCTTGCTATATGAGGTCAATGAGAGCACATATGACTTTGTAGAGATGTCATGTTCTAGTATGTGCTATATGATGAATTTTCGGTTGTATAAACAGATTATAAACATATTATAAACCATGATTATGATGTCATTTAGGTGTAGTAATGTATGATAAATAATTCTACCTTGTTGTTTATGTGTTGGGATCATATTGGATAAAATAGTTAGGCTTGTAGAGATGTTATGTTCTCGTATATGTTAAATGTTACATTTTTGGTTATATGATCAGATTATAAACAGATTATAAACCATGTTTATGATGTTATTTAAGTGTGATAATGTATGATAAATCATTCCATCTTGTTGTTTAAGCATTGGGAGCATGTTTGATGAAATAGTTAGGCTTGTAGAGATGTTATGTTCTCGTATATGCTAAATGTTGCATTTTCGGTTGTATGATCAGATTATAAATAGATTATAAACCATGTTTATGATGTTATTTAAGTGTGATAATGTATGATAAATCATTTCATCTTGTTGTTTAAGCATTGGGAGCATGTTTGATGAAATAGTTAGGCTTGTAGAGATGCTTTGTTCTCGTATATGCTAAATGTTGCATTTTTGGTTGTATGATCAGATTATAAACAGATTATAAACCATGTTTATGATGTTATTTATGTGTGGTAATGTATGATAAATCACCCTACCTTGTTGTTTAAGCATTGGGAGCATGTTTGATGAAATAGTTAGGCTTGTAGAGATGTCATGTTCTCGTATATGCTAAATGATGCATTTTTGGTTGGATGAACATATTATAATCAGATTATAAACCATGATTATGATGTTATTTATGTGTATTGATGTATGATAAATCACCCCATCTTGTTGTTCAAGTGTTGGGAGCATGTTTGATGAAATAGTTAGGCTTGTAGAGATGCCATGTTCTCGTATATGCTAAATGATGCATTTTTGGTTGGATGAACTGATTATAATCAGATTATAAACCATGATTATGATGTTATTTATGTGTATTGATGTATGATAAATAACCCTATCTTGTTGTTTAAGTGTTGGGAGCATGTTTGATGAAATGGTTAGGCTTGTAGAGATACCATGTTTCACTATATGCTAGATGATGAAATTTTGGTTGAATGAACATGTTGTAAAGTATGTTTATGATGATATTCATGTGTAGATATAGATGATGAATTATTCTATCTTGTTTGTTTAAGTGTTGGGAGCATATTTGATGAAATGGTTAGACTCATATTTGATGAAATAGAAAGAATGAATATATATGCCTTGTTTGTGACTTCTATTCTATGTTGACTAGTTAATTGTTTGAGTGGAGTTTTATGGGTTTAATAACCCTAGTAAACAGATTGTAAAGTATGTTTATGATGATATTCAAGGGTAGAGATATATGATAAATCATTCTATCTTGTTTGTTTAAGTGTTGGGAGCATGTTTGATGACTTGTGAATGAATATATATGCCTAACTTGTGACGTGATTCTATGTTGCATACTTAAATGTTTGATTTGGGGTCTTATGGGTTTAATGACCTTAGTAACCTATTTATTCATGTTAGTATGGACATAGGAGAGTATTGAAGCCAACGGCTTCTATACCCTAATTTTTGAAAGATTGATTATGACTCAACGGAGTTGACCATTGGGTTAGTATGACATTAAGGAGTAATATGCCTAAGTCCTACGAATTTTGGGGTAGTATTAATGGAGGTTAAGCCTCCAAGCATTTTAAAGTGTATGAAGAACACTTGATGATTAGAGCCTTGATTTTTATCTCTAATGTGATTATGTGCTAGTTGTGAAGTAAAAGCATGACTAGATGATTGTAGAGTACATGCCTACTTATTTGAGCATATGATAATGTATTACGTGTGCTTGAAGTTTGAGTCCACTGAGTCGGTTTGTTGAGTCTTTGGGCGGGACGATGCATCATCTTCACGAATTGTGAGATTCGTGATTTTGATGGATCGCCGCGGATTGCACACACCCTCTATCGATGGCCACGGTAGGGAAGTAGTTGATCTCAGTTGTAGTATGGAAACATGACTTTGATAACTATCGGAACTCGAGCGGGAAATGTCTCGGGACGTCCGATATCCACGAAAGGGATATCGAGGACACATAAAGGTTTTGCACATGTTTTTGCAGGAGCGACATGCGCGGAAAAATGGTAACGATATCACATCCTTTTTGTATGAATTGACTCACGAGTGCTTATATGTGAATAATGTGCTACGTGAATATGATATGATATGAATTGATGGTTGATTGAATTAATGAAATGTTATACTTGTTGATAACATGATATTCAAGATTGTTAAGTATGAATGCCTTGACATGATCATTTATGAAATGTATATTATGCCAATAGCATGAATTATTATTGTTGAGCATGATGCCATGACAGGAAGTTATGTTAGTAACTTGCTAAGTCTTTATGACTTACTCCTATTTTTTTTGATTGTTTTCCCTAGATCTGAGCCGTGCGAGTGGTTCGAAGTGATTGTCGAGTTACGTTGGTGAAGATTTGACGAGGTTGCTACCTTGTATTTTAGTACCTTTTTCTTTTGGCAAGGACGACGGGAACATAAAGTTATATAAACTTTATGTGGGGTAGCAAGACTTGTTGTGTTTGGTTATTAGTACTTATGTTTATTAGTACTTAATATTTGAGAGCCGACATATGTTAGTCGTGCCTTATGTATTTATGATGCTCATTCTTTAGTTGTTTTAACCATATATTGGTTTGATTATTATGTTTATTATCCGGCATGTTTTTAGTTGTTAAGCATGTTAGACTAGAGTTGTAGACTTAGTTTAATGTTGGGTTCCGGCCGTAACATCGCCGATGACTTGATATATAATTGCTATTAATTGTTATATGTGCCTATTGTTGCGTCAGATGATTTTATTTTTGGACCAAGAGATTCATTATCTCTAAGGTTGTATTAGTTTGAGCTTGTTAGCTTGGGCGCCACTGTTTAATTATATTACGCTTCCGCATGTGTTAAAGTTTTTGGCGTATCGCCGTTATGGCCTTACCCACTATTTGCTAGTTGTTTTTGTTATGTGCCTTTTGAAAGCGGCATGACCTCGGGATCTCGTCTTGGGATCCGGGTTGGGTCACCACAGTTGGTAAAACAGTTTCTACCTTTGCAGGAACTCAGCGTGTACATCTTTCATCTTTTCGTGTATAACTCTGTCGATTTTTCAAAATACTTATTTTTAAAACCGATCAAATTTACTCCACCTCTCTCCGTCGTTACCCAAACAAAGGAAGAAGAAAAGAAAAACAAAACAAACAGGAAAGTGGAAACACATACTGTTCCCCCGCCTGCACACACATACACATTTTCACCGTTTCATGTAGGAGTCTCTAATCTCTATCTCCTTTTCCTCTCTCTCTCTCTCTCTCTCTCTCTCTCTTTCTAAAATTATTACCTACACAGCTGGCTTCCCACATCCATAGTCCCAGACTCCCAGTACCAGCGGTTCAGCACCAGCCTACCAACCTCCCTATAACACGGTTTCTACCTTTGCAGGAACTCAACGTGAACATCTTTCATCTTTTCGTGTATAACTATGTCAATTTTTCAAAATACTTATTTTTAAAACTGACTGTCAACTTTACTCCACCTCTCTCCGTCGTTACCCAAACAAAGGAAGAAGAAAAGAAAAACAAAACAAACTGGAAAGTGGAAACACATACTGTTCCCCCGCCTGCACACACATACACATTTCCACCGTTTCATGTAGGATTCTCTAATCTCTATCTCCTTTTCCTCTCTCTCTCTCTCTCTCTCTCTCTCTCTATAATTATTACCTACACAGCTGGCTTCCCACATCCATAGTCCCAGACTCCCAGTACCAGCGGTTCAGCACCAGCCTACCAACCTCCCTATAACACGGTTTCTACCTTTGCAGGAACTCAGCGTGTACATCTTTCATCTTTTCGTGTATAACTCTGTCAATTTTTCAAAATACTTATTTTTAAAACTGACTGTCAAATTTACTCCACCTCTCTTCGTCGTTACCCAAACAAAGGAAGAAGAAAAGAAAAACAAAACAAACTGGAAAGTGGAAACACATATTGTTCCCCCGCCTGCACACACATAGACATTTTCACCGTTTCATGTAGAGACTCTAATCTCTATCTCCTTTTCCCTCTCTCTCTCTCTCTCTCTCTCTCTCTCTCTTTCTATAATTATTACCTACACAGCTGGCTTCCTACATCCATAGTCCCAGACTCCCAGTACCAGCGGTTCAGCACCAGCCTACCAACCTCCCTATAACACGGTTTCTACCTTTGCAGGAACTCAGCGTGTACATCTTTCATCTTTTCATGTATAACTCTGTCGATTTTTCAAAATACTTATTTTTAAAACTGACTGTCAAATTTACTCCACCTCTCTCCGTCGTTACCCAAACAAAGGAAGAAGAAAAGAAAAACAAAACAAACTGGAAAGTGGAAACACATACTGTTCCCCCGCTTGCACACACATACACATTTTCACCGTTTCATGTAGGAGTCTCTAATCTCTATCTCATTTTCCCCTCTCTCTCTCTCTCTTTCTCTTTCTATAATTATTACCTACACAGCTGGCTTCCCACATCCATAGTCCCAGACTCCCGGTACCAGCGGTTCACCACCAGCCTACCAACCGCCCTATAACACGGTTTCTACCTTTGCAGGAACTCAGCGTGTACATCTTTCATCTTTTCGTGTATAATTCTGTAGATTTTTCAAAATACTTATTTTTAAAGCGGTATCAAATTTACTCCACCTCTCTCGATCGTTACCCAAACAAAGGAAGAAGAAAAGAAAAACAAAACAAACTGAAAAGTGGAAACACATACTGTTCCCCGCTTGCACACACATACACATTTTCACCGTTTCATGTAGGAGTCTCTAATCTCTATCTCCTTTTCCTCTCTCTCTCTCTCTCTCTCTCTCTCTATAATTATTACCTACACAGCTGGCTTCCCACATCCATAGTCCCAGACTCCCAGTACCAGCGGTTCAGCACCAGCCTACCAACCTCCCTATAACACGGTTTCTACCTTTGCAGGAACTCAGCGTGTACATCTTTCATCTTTTCGTGTATAACTCTGTCGATTTTTCAAAATACTTATTTTTAAAACTGACTGTCAAATTTACTCCACCTCTCTCGATCGTTACCCAAACAAAGGAAGAAGAAAAGAAAAACAAAACAAACTGGAAAGTGGAAACACATACTGTTCCCCCGCACACACATACACATTTTCACCGTTTCATGTAGGAGTCTCTAATCTCTATCTCCTTTTCCTCTCTCTCTCTCTCTCTCTCTCTCTATAATTATTACCTACACAACTGGCTTCCCACATCCATAGTCCCAGACTCCCAGTACCAGCGGTTCAGCACCAGCCTACCAACCTCCCTATAACACGGTTTCTACCTTTCGGAACTTCGGCGTGTACATCTTTCATCTTTTATGTATAACTCGTGTCGATTTTTCAAAATACTTATTTTTAAAGCCGTCAAATTTACTCCACCTCTCTCGTTACCCAAACAAAGGAAGAAGAAAAGAAAAACAAAACAAACTGAAAGTGGAAACACATACTGTTCCCCCGCCTGCACACACATACACATTTTCACCGTTTCATGTAGGAGTCTCTAATCTCTATCTCCTTTTCCCCTCTCTCTCTCTCTCTCTCTCTATAATTATTACCTACACAGCTGGCTTCCCACATCCATAGTCCCAGACTCCCAGTACCAGCGGTTCAGCACCAGCCTACCAACCTCCCTATAACACGGTTTCTACCTTTGCAGGAACTCAGCGTGTACATCTTTCATCTTTTCGTGTATAACTCTGTCGATTTTTCAAAATACTTATTTTTAAAACTGACTGTCAAATTTACTCCACCTCTCTCCGTCGTTACCCAAACAAAGGAAGAAGAAAAGAAAAACAAAACAAACTGGAAAGTGGAAACACATATTGTTCCCGCTGCACACACATTTTTCACCGTTTCATGTAGGAGTCTCTAATCTCTATCTCCTTTTCCTCTCTCTCTCTCTCTCTCTCTCTCTCTCTCTTTCTATAATTATTACCTACACAGCTGGCTTCCCACATCCATAGTCCCAGACTCCCAGTACCAGCGGTTCAGCACCAGCCTACCAACCTCCCTATAACACGGTTTCTACCTTTGCGGGGAACTTCGGCGTGTACATCTTTCATCTTTTAGGTGTATAACTCTGTCGATTTTTCAAAATACTTATTTTTAAAGCGGTATCAAATTACTCCACCTCTCTCGTCGTTACCCAAACAAAGGAAGAAGAAAAAAAACAAAACAAAGCGGAAAGTGGAAACACATCTTGTTCCCCGCACACATACACATTTTCACCGTTTCATGTAGGAGTCTCTAATCTCTATCTCCTTTTCCCTCTCTCTCTCTCTCTCTCTATAATTATTACCTACACGGTGGCTTCCCACATCCATAGTCCCGGACTCCCATTCGGCACCGACCTACCAACCTCCCATAACCGCGGTTTCTACCTTTGGGAACTTCGGCGTGTACATCTTTCATCTTTTAGTGTATAACTCGTCGATTTTTCAAAATACTTATTTTTAAAGTCAAATTTACTCCACCTCTCTCGTCGTTACCCAAACAAAGGAAGAAGAAAAGAAAAAACAAAACAAAGCGAAAGTGGAAACACATCTTGTTTCCCCAGCACACACACATACACATTTTCACCGTTTCATGTAGGAGTCTCTAATCTCTATCTCCTTTTCCCTCTCTCTCTCTCTCTCTCTCTCTCTATAATTATTACCTACGGTGGCTTCCCACATCCATAGTCCCGGACTCCCGGTACCGGCGGTTCGGCACCGACCTACCAACCTCCATAACCACGGTTTCTACCTTTGCGGGAACTTCGGCGTGTACATCTTTCATCTTTTAGGTGTATAACTCGTCGATTTTTCAAAATACTTATTTTTAAAGCGGCGTCAAATTTACTCCACCTCTCTCGTCGTTACCCAAACAAAGGAAGAAGAAAAGAAAAACAAAACAAAGCGGAAAGTGGAAACACATCTTGTTCCCAGCTGCACATACACATTTTCACCGTTTCATGTAGGAGTCTCTAATCTCTATCTCCTTTTCCCTCTCTCTCTCTCTCTCTCTCTCTCTCTCTTTCTATAATTATTACCTACACAGCTGGCTTCCCACATCCATAGTCCCAGACTCCCAGTACCAGCGGTTCAGCACCAGCCTACCAACCTCCCTATAACACGGTTTCTACCTTTGCAGGAACTCAGCGTGTACATCTTTCATCTTTTAGGTGTATAACTCGTCGATTTTTCAAAATACTTATTTTTAAAGCCGTCAAATTTACTCCACCTCTCTCGTCGTTACCCAAACAAAGGAAGAAGAAAAGAAAAACAAAACAAAGCGGAAAGTGGAAACACATCTTGTTCCCCAGCACACATACACATTTTCACCGTTTCATGTAGGAGTCTCTAATCTCTATCTCCTTTTCCCTCTCTCTCTCTCTCTCTCTCTCTCTCTCTCTATAATTATTACCTACAGGTGGCTTCCCACATCCATAGTCCCGGACTCCCGTACCGGCGGTTCGGCACCGACCTACCAACCTCCATAACACGGTTTCTACCTTTGCGGGAACTTCGGCGTGTACATCTTTCATCTTTTAGGTGTATAACTCGTCGATTTTTCAAAATACTTATTTTTAAAGCGTCAAATTTACTCCACCTCTCTCGTCGTTACCCAAACAAAGGAAGAAGAAAAGAAAAACAAAACAAGCGGGGAAAGTGGAAACACATCTTGTTCCCCGCTGCACACATACACATTTTCACCGTTTCATGTAGGAGTCTCTAATCTCTATCTCCTTTTCTCTCTCTCTCTCTCTCTCTCTCTCTCTCTATAATTATTACCTACGGTGGCTTCCCACATCCATAGTCCCAGACTCCCAGTACCAGCGGTTCAGCACCAGCCTACCAACCTCCCTATAACACGGTTTCTACCTTTGCAGGAACTCAGCGTGTACATCTTTCATCTTTTCGTGTATAACTCTGTCGATTTTTCAAAATACTTATTTTTAAAAGCCCATTGTCAAATTACTCCACCTCTCGTCGTTACCCAAACAAAGGAAGAAGAAAAGAAAAACAAAACAAACTGGAAAGTGGAAACACATACTGTTCCCCCACCTGCACACACATACACATTTTCACCGTTTCATGTAGGAGTCTCTAATCTCTATCTCCTTTTCCTCTCTCTCTCTCTCTCTCTATAATTATTACCTACACAGCTGGCTTCCCACATCCATAGTCCCAGACTCCCAGTACCAGCGGTTCAGCACCAGCCTACCAACCTCCCTATAACACGGTTTCTACCTTTGCAGGAACTCAGCGTGTACATCTTTCATCTTTTCGTGTATAACTTTGTCGATTTTTCAAAATACTTATTTTTAAAACTGACTGTCAAATTTACTCCACCTCTCTCCGTCGTTACCCAAACAAAGGAAGAAGAAAAGAAAAACAAAACAAACTGGAAAGTGGAAACACATACTGTTCCCCGCTTGCACACACATACACATTTTCACCGTTTCATGTAGGAGTCTCTAATCTCTATCTCCTTTTCCCCTCTCTCTCTCTCTCTCTCTCTTTCTCTTTCTATAATTATTACCTACACAGCTGGCTTCCCACATCCATAGTCCCAGACTCGATTTTCGGCACCGACCTACCAACCTCCCTATAACACGGTTTCTACCTTTGCAGGAACTCAGCGTGTACATCTTTCATCTTTTCGTGTATAATTCTGTCGATTTTTCAAAATACTTATTTTTAAAACTGACAGTCAAATTTACTCCACCTCTCTCCATCGTTACCCAAACAAAGGAAGAAGAAAAGAAAAACAAAACAAACTGGAAAGTGGAAACACATACTGTTCCCCCGCCTACACACACATACACATTTTCACCGTTTCATGTAGGAGTCTCTAATCTCTATCTTCTTTTCCCCTCTCTCTCTTTCTATAATTATTACCTACACAGCTGGCTTCCCACATCCATAGTCCCAGACTCCCGGTTCAAGACACCAAACCTCCCTATAACACGGTTTCTACCTTGGAACTTCGGCGTGTACATCTTTCATCTTTTGTATAACTCGTCGATTTTTCAAAATACTTATTTTTAAACCGATCAAATTTACTCCACCTCTCTCGTCGTTACCCAAACAAAGGAAGAAGAAAAGAAAAACAAAACAAAGCGAAAGTGGAAACACATCTTGGCACACATACACATTTTCACCGTTTCATGTAGGAGTCTCTAATCTCTATCTCCTTTTCCTCTCTCTCTCTCTCTCTCTTCTCTTCTATAATTATTACCTACGGCTTCCCACATCCATAGTCCCAGACTCCCGATTGGTTCGACCACCAACCTCCCTATAACACGGTTTCTACCTTTGCGGGAACTTCGGCGTGTACATCTTTCATCTTTTTGTATAACTCGTCGATTTTTCAAAATACTTATTTTTAAAATCAAATTTACTCCACCTCTCTCGTTACCCAAACAAAGGAAGAAGAAAAGAAAAAAACAAAGCGGAAAGTGGAAACACATCTTGTTCCCCGCACACACACATACACATTTTCACCATGTAGGAGTCTCTAATCTCTATCTCCTTTTCCCCTCTCTCTCTCTCTCTCTCTATAATTATTACCTACAGTGGCTTCCCACATCCATAGTCCCAGACTCGATTACGGTTCGACCCCAACCTCCCTATAACACGGTTTCTACCTTTGCGGGAACTTCGGCGTGTACATCTTTCATCTTTTAGGTGTATAACTCGTCGATTTTTCAAAATACTTATTTTTAAACCGATCAAATTTACTCCACCTCTCCGTCGTTACCCAAACAAAGGAAGAAGAAAAGAAAAACAAAACAAAGCGGAAAGTGGAAACACATCGTTCCCCGCTCACACATACACATTTTCACCGTTTC
Organism: Codonopsis lanceolata; assembly: GCA_013146195.2. NCBI lineage: Eukaryota > Viridiplantae > Streptophyta > Magnoliopsida > Asterales > Campanulaceae > Codonopsis > Codonopsis lanceolata. Next base: position 15,189 of record JABEVN020002655.1, read on the forward strand.
ATGTAGTCTCTATCTCTCTCTCTCTCTCTCTCTCTCTCTCTCTCTCTTTATAATTATTACCTACGGCTTCCCACATCCATAGTCCCAGACTCTTCGACTACCAACCTCCCTATAACACGGTTTCTACCTTTGCAGGAACTCAGCGTGTACATCTTTCATCTTTTCGTGTATAACTTTGTCGATTTTTCAAAATACTTATTTTTAAAACTGACTGTCAAATTTACTCCACCTCTCTCCGTTGTTACCCAAACAAAGGAAGAAGAAAAGAAAAACAAAACAAACAGGAAAGTGGAAACACATACTGTTCCCCCACACACATACACATTTTCACCGTTTCATGTAGAGTCTCTAATCTCTATCTCCTTTTCCCTCTCTCTCTCTCTCTCTCTCTCTCTATAATTATTACCTACGGTGGCTTCCCACATCCATAGTCCCAGACTCTTTCGCTCTCGACAAAGGACACACATACACATTTTCACCGTTTCATGTAGGAGTCTCTAATCTATATCTCCTTTTCCCCGCTCTCTCTCTCTCTCTCTTTCTATAATTATTACCTACACAGCTGGCTTCCCACATCCATAGTCCCAGACTCGATTTTTACCAACCTCCCTATAACACGGTTTCTACCTTTGCGAACTTCGGCGTGTACATCTTTCATCTTTTAGGTGTATAACTATGTCGATTTTTCAAAATACTTATTTTTAAAGCCGATCAAATTTACTCCACCTCTCTTCGTTACCCAAACAAAGGAAGAAGAAAAGAAAAACAAAACAAACTGGAAAGTGGAAACACATATTGTTCCCACGCCTGCACACACATAGACATTTTCACAGTTTCATGTAGGAGACTCTAATCTCTATCTCCTTTCCCTCTCTCTCTCTCTCTCTCTCTATAATTATTACCTACACAGCTGGCTTCCTACATCCATAGTCCCAGACTCCCGACTTTCGACCACCTACCAACCTCCCTATAAAATGGTTTCTACCTTTACTGGAACTCAGCGTGTACATCTTTCATCTTTTCATGCATAACTCTGTCGATTTTTCAAAATACTTATTTTTAAAACTGACTGTCAAATTTACTCCACCTCTCTCCATCGTTACCTAAACAAAGGAAGAAGAAAAGAAAAACAAAACAAACTGGAAAGTGGAAACACATACTGTTCCCCCGCTTGCACACACATACACATTTTCACCGTTTCATGTAGGAGTCTCTAATCTCTATCTCATTTTCCCTCTCTCTCTCTCTCTCTCTCTTTCTATAATTATTACCTACACAGCTGGCTTCCCACATCCATAGTCCCAGACTCCGGCTTTACCAACCCATAACACGGTTTCTACCTTTGCGGGAACTTCGGCGTGTACATCTTTCATCTTTTAGTGTATAACTCGATTTTTCAAAATACTTATTTTTAAACCGGCAATTTACTCCACCTCTCTCCATCGTTACCCAAACAAAGGAAGAAGAAAAGAAAAACAAAACAAACTGGAAAGTGGAAACACATACTGTTCCCCCGCTTGCACACATACACATTTTCACCGTTTCATGTAGGAGTCTCTAATCTCTATCTCCTTTTCCCTCTCTCTCTCTCTCTCTCTCTATAATTATTACCTACACGGTGGCTTCCCACATCCATAGTCCCAGACTCCGATTCTACCAACCTCCCTATAACACGGTTTCTACCTTTGCAGGAACTCAGCGTGTACATCTTTCATCTTTTCATGTATAACTCTGTCGATTTTTCAAAATACTTATTTTTAAACCGATCAAATTTACTCCACCTCTCCGTTACCCAAACAAAGGAAGAAGAAAAGAAAAACAAAACAAAGGAAAGTGGAAACACATCTTGTTCCCCGCACACACACATACACATTTTCACCGTTTCATGTAGGAGTCTCTAATCTCTATCTCCTTTTCCCTCTCTCTCTCTCTTCTATAATTATTACCTACACAATGGCTTCCCACATCCATAGTCCCAGACTCCGGCGGTTCAAGACCCAACCTCCCTATAACACGGTTTCTACCTTTGCAGAACTTCGGCGTGTACATCTTTCATCTTTTCGTATAACTCATAATTTTTCAAAATACTTATTTTTAAACCGATCACAATTTACTCCACCTCTCTCGTCGTTACCCAAACAAAGGAAGAAGAAAAAAAAAACAAACAACCGAAAGTGGAAACACATATCTTGTTCCCCGCCACACACACATACACATTTTCACCGTTTCATGTAGGAATCTCTAATCTCTATCTTCTTTTCCTCTCTCTCTCTCTCTCTCTCTCTCTCTATCTCTCACTCTTTCTCTCTCTCTCTCTTTATAATTATTACCTACACAGCTGGCTTCCCACATCCATAGTCCCAGACTCCCCATTCAAGGCACCAACCAACCTCCCTATTGTAAGACCCCGATTCCCGGTTAGCTTGAATTGCGTGCAATGCTCGCACTTCTTCCCTTGTTGATCGCTTATTTGATTTCGAGAGAGTCTAGATGTGTATGAGATCACATTATGACCAAAATACTTTTAAGAGATGTCATTTAGTTGTTAACTTGCTAAAGTCACAAGTCATAACTCGACGATAATCGAAATGTGACGCGATTGAGAGTTTACTCGGGTTTTTGTGTTTCTGACCTCGATTTGGTCCTAGATCTTTACATGATGATTTAATAACATGTTCAGATGTGTTAGACTTCGATAAGGATGCATATATGTAAGTATTAGATATCATTCATAATATCCTTAACATGATTTAAATCTTGTTTGAATGCTTGTCGAATCGACGGTTTGATTGCTACTTTACATCTTGTCGTTCTTCTTCTTTGTACGACTTTTTCGGTTGGTATTATTTTGACCCTAGATGACTAGGGACCTTGGGGAATTAACTTAGAATTATTTTTGAGTGGTCGTGTAAACGTTTACACACGCTCGAGTTTGATTTTCGGAAATTCGCGTATTTCCGAAGGCCACGATAGGTCTGTAGTATTTTGGCCATAACTTTGTGTACGAAACTCGGAATTAGGATCCGTTTGATGTGTTAGAAACTAGGCTCATATATCTTTCTAAAAATACCTTTTGTGTAATTTTAGGACGTGTATTTAGGTACAGGAAAATTTTGTAAAATGACCCAAATTCTGGTCTACTATAGTTGACCACTCATTGTGTGTTAGACTTTCTATTTGGCCAACTTAACCCTACCCAAACCCAACCTAACCCACCCTAGTTCATCCTACCCATCCTCTCTTGCATGCTTGACAAGTTTTGGGAGATTTAATTGCATGCAAGACACTTGGCAAGTAAAGACATCCAACATGCACAAACATGCATTGACACTTCCTCCCACCCCACTTAAGCCAAAGATTGACCAAATGCCTCCACTAAGCCATACTATTCAGCCATATTCTCCAAAAAACGTGGCTGATCATTTCTCTAAGGTTATAGAGGAGTTCTTGAAGGTTCTTGGTGATCAACAATGGTGGCTAAGTCTTGAGGAAGCCATTGCCAAACCCAACCATAGAAGAGGAGAGGAGGTCAAGGAGATCACATACCCACCTTTGCATGGACGTTTTGTACATCTTGTAGGACTGATTTAAGGTGAGTTACAACATCTCTTCATTTATTTTAGCCTCATTGACCCTAGGAAAACAATCTTGCTATATATCAATGAGAGCACATATGACTTTGTAGAGATGTCATGTTCTAGTATGTGCTATATGATGAATTTTCGGTTGTATAAACAGATTATAAACATATTATAAACCATGATTATGATGTCATTTAGGTGTAGTAATGTATGATAAATAATTCTACCTTGTTGTTTATGTGTTGGGATCATATTGATAAAATAGTTAGGCTTGTAGAGATGTTATGTTCTCGTGATATGTTAAATGTTACATTTGGTTATATGATCAGATTGAAACAGATTATAAACCATGTTTATGATGTTATTTAAGTGTGATAATGTATGATAAATCATTCCATCTTGTTGTTTAAGCATTGGGAGCATGTTTGATGAAATAGTTAGGCTTGTAGAGATGTTATGTTCTCGTGATATGCTAAATGTTGCATTTTTGGTTGTATGATCAGATTATAAATAGATTATAAACCATGTTTATGATGTTATTTAGTGTGATAATGTATGATAAATCATTTCATCTTGTTGTTTAAGCATTGGGAGCATGTTTGATGAAATAGTTAGGCTTGTAGAGATGCTTTGTTCGTATATGCTAAATGTTGCATTTTTGGTTGTATGATCAGATTATAAACCATGTTTATGATGTTATTTATGTGTGATAATGTATGATAAATCACCATCTTGTTGTTTAAGCATTGGGAGCATGTTTGATGAAATAGTTAGGCTTGTAGAGATGTCATGTTCTCGATATGCTAAATGATGCATTTTTGGTTGATGAACAGATTATAATCAGATTATAAACCATGATTATGATGTTATTTATGTGTATTGATGTATGATAAATCACCCCATCTTGTTGTTCAAGTGTTGGGAGCATGTTTGATGAAATAGTTAGGCTTGTAGAGATGCCATGTTCTCGTATATGCTAAATGATGCATTTTTGGTTGGATGAACTGATTATAATCAGATTATAAACCATGATTATGATGTTATTTATGTGTATTGATGTATGATAAATAACCCTATCTTGTTGTTTAAGTGTTGGGAGCATGTTTGATGAAATGGTTAGCTTGTAGAGATGCCATGTTTCACTATATGCTAGATGATGAAATTTTGGTTGAATGAACATGTTGTAAAGTATGTTTATGATGATATTCATGTGTAGATATAGATGATGAATTATTCTATCTTGTTTGTTTAAGTGTTGGGAGCATATTTGATGAAATGGTTAGACTCATATTTGATGAAATAGAAAGAATGAATATATATGCCTTGTTTGTGACTTCTATTCTATGTTGACTAGTTAATTGTTTGAGTGGAGTTTTATGGTTTAATAACCCTAGTAAACAGATTGTAAAGTATGTTTATGATGATATTCAAGGGTAGAGATATATGATAAATCATTCTATCTTGTTTGTTTAAGTGTTGGGAGCATGTTTGATGACTTGTGAATGAATATATATGCCTAACTTGTGATGTGATTCTATGTTGCATACTTAAATGTTTGATTTGGGTCTTATGGGTTTAATGACCTTAGTAACCTATTTATTCATGTTAGTATGGACATAGGAGAGTATTGAGGCCAACGGCTTCTATACCCTAATTTTTGAAAGATTGATTATGACTCAACGGAGTTGACCATTGTTAGTATGACATTAAGGAGTAATATGCCTAAGTCCTACGAATTTTGGGGTAGTATTAATGGAGGTTAAGCCTCCAAGCATTTTAAAGTGTATGAAGAACACTTGATGATTAGAGCCTTGATTTTTATCTCTAATGTGATTATGTGCTAGTTGTGAAGTAAAAGCATGACTAGATTGTAGAGTACATGCCTACTTATTTGAGCATGATAATGTATTACGTGGTGCTTGAAGTTTGAGTCCACCGAGTCGGTTTGTTGAGTCTTTGGGGCGGACGATGATCATCTTCACGAATTGTGAGATTCGTGATTTTGATGGATCGCCGCGCCGATTGCACACACCCC
>JABEVN020002656.1:0-20789 GCA_013146195.2 Codonopsis lanceolata
TCAAGAAACGGAATGTTTACCCTGCCGCTTCAAGGTGTCAAAATAGCTTTATCACCTCCCACATCCCTTAAAGCATACGGAACCTGGGAGCTGGCTCATGAATAGTGAAACAGTGCAAAGCTCTTCTCTTTTTCAGAATCAGCACCGTGTAACTCTCAACCACTAACTCGTGCCCTCTTCAACAACCACTTCTTCTAGTTTTTTCCCACTGCAAGAAAGTCACAGACTAACATTAGGCTTTAGATTCGGTTCCGTTCTAGATGGGAACTCTTCCAATCCTTAGCCTCCATTCTCCAACCGCATTCGCCACCGACCCACATGTTTCTCAAATTGCTAATGCTCGATTTAGTCTCCTCGTTGAAACCGGCTGAAATTTCCATTCATGGTGGTCATTTCTAATTCGCAGTGATCGGACTCAAGTCCTCTGTGACTGCCCCTGTTGTTGTTGTTGGCTGTCCAAGGTGCTCAGACGATTATATTGGTTTCTGAAGCTGGCGACCTATTTGAAATCACTTGCGATTATTGAGCAGTACTTTGAATCCTGTTGTCCACAGGGTGGACCATACGAGGTTCGGATGAACATTATTGGCATTATTGTAATTGTGCTGTGGCGGCTGCTTGCCCTGGCGATTGAAACCTATAGCATTGACATACGCCACGTTATGCAATGCAGTAGGACAAAGTCGATCGGATGGGTCACATCGGCACGTATACTGCATGGTGAGGTTGTTGACCCAAAACCAATGTCTTTAACAAACTCTTAACATCTGCCTGACTCGGTCTTCAAATCACTGGTTGAATCATTCGATCTTCTTTGCCTGACTTGTCTAGCTAGACCTCCTCATGAGTCCTTGTGCTTTTAGCTAGCTCTTCAATCAAGCTGCGCTCGCATCCCGGTAGTTTTGTTCGTAATACTACCTCCACAAGCGAATCCACCACCTTTTGTCTTGCTCGGTCAATCCCCCATAGAAATAAACAATGAGTGCTTCATCATCAAAGCCATGATGGGACACAACTTGCACGAGCTTATAGAACCGGTTGTGGTAATCGTAAAGTGATTCATCGGCCCGCCGCTCCATGTTACCGATATCCCTCTTCATGACATTGATTTGATCTGGGGGGAAGAACTCATCAAGGAATACCTCCTTCAACTCTTGCCAAGAGGTGATGCTGTTGGGTGGCAAGTGATAGTACCACATATTCGCGTTCGTCTTCGTGAGTAAAGGAAACGCCTCGGTAATAATCTGCTCAAGAGGCAATGTAATGGCTTCATGCTTTTGCAAATCTGCACAACCGAGCTATGTGGCGATTTGGATTTTCCCAGTATCCCATTAAAATGGGGCAACTGTTCAACAATCCCGACTGACTCAAAAGTTACCCCGCATTAGGCTTGCGGTTGCAATTAGAGCAATTTGCCTCAATGTCCGAGGTGGAGGATTGTTATAGCCTCGCCATTACCCCCATTGTTCACAACCGGACCATTATTGGGTTATTGCTCTTCCATTACCGTTGTTCACAACCTCCGGGTCATCGTTAGCTATTATTATGCATCTGCTCGCAATTTCTCCTATGCTGAAATATCAAATTTCGGAACAAAGGGACTAACAACTTGATTAGCGAGAGTATGGACCATAAAAGGTTCCACACCATAGACGACAATAATAAGAGAGCAGATTAAGGAGTAGAGTAAGAGCGCAAACAAATAGAACCGTTCCCCGGCAACGGCGCCAAAATTTGACAGGCTAAAGTCGCACGCCTACAAAGTAATTACCAAGACAAGACTCGGCTACAGAACTGCAGCTAGGGCAAGTCCAGGGTCGATCCACTGAAGAACGGTTATTCGGTTGCACTATTGTCACTTGACAAGATTGGGGGTCTGATTTGTGATTAATTAACTACCTAAGACAGAAATTAAAACTAAGTTGTAAACAATTAAGGACTAGCACTTCAGATTTGTCTCCATCCCCGTTTATCAATTCAATATCATCGGTATAATTTCTCTCTCTTTCTCCCTATTCACTTGATCCGAGATATATTTCAATCCCTATTTCTTCCTTAATGATGGTTATAAGCAGTGACACACTCACTTATTTCCCTAATCATATCTAAACCTAATCGACACGTCTAGGTTCACAATAACGATTGATAAAACTTTGAGAAATTAAGATCAAGGAATTCTCTATTCTTTTGCAAATAGAAAGAAAACTAGTTTTACTCCCTTTTTAATTTACCATGACACATGCATAAATCTCAAAGATGCTACTTGTGTAAAAATCATAATCTGACACAGACTTAAGATTAAACTAGCATTAAATCAATTGCAAGGGAAAAGAGGGTGATCAAATCTCAAAAACCCTACAAATCAATCTAACAATTCAAACAAGTAAAACTATGAATAGGGATTCAGAAGTAAAGAAATTAATACCTCAATTGAATTAAACAAATGGTTCAGGATTCAAATCCAAAGCAATGTAATTAAGCTTCCATGCAAACAGCTGAAATCTCTAGAGAAAATTCGTAGGAGAAGAAGAAGAAAATTATGGAGTCAAAACAAGTATATATACTTGTTTTCCAAAACCTAATCCTAAACTAGAAAGGAAAATCTCAAAAGAAAAAGGAAAGAGAATCTTTAATAAAAAGTAGTCAAATCCTCCTACCATCTATTACCAAAAATAAATAGTTTCCAAATCTTCATCTTTCACTTTGAACCCTGAACCTCCAACTTTTCTCTTTTGATTCTCGAACTCTGCTGTTTGAAATCTGATCCTTGAACTTTCAGCTTTTGACAGCTTTGGTCCCTCGCACTTCGATACTAGCAATTTTATCTTCCACAATAATAAACTTTTGCAGGGACATCACAAAATACTCACAAAAAGTCTCAAAATTACAAAAGTTACCCAAAAACTTACCAAATCATAAACTACTCAAAATTACATCAAACTAAACTAAAATACATTAAAATAATAATAAAAATGTCTAGAAAATTAGGGAATTACATATCATAAAATCCACCACATCACTCGCTCATCTGCTCGTAAAGAAAGTGCCCAAAAATCCAGAGCATTCTCTTAAACCTCTATTTCCAAAGCCGTATGAGCTGGTGCGGCCATCTCTGTATAAAAACAAAATTTATGTCTGATAGAAGGAAAGGGAGATTGAGTAAAAGAGAACTCAAAAGACTTGAGCAGAAGGAAAGAAAGCAGGCTGATGATGAAATGAACGCTACCTCGACTTCCATTTATACTGAAAAATCAAAGAAGCGGACGAATTCTGAGCACAATGCTTGAACAGGGCTGAAACATGACTGAACAGTAAAGGCCCTGGGCGCCACCCACATGCAATCTAGGCACGGCGCCCACTTCTACTATGGGTGGCGCCAGGATCCTCACTACTGCTCCCCCAATACTGCCTAGTATCCTAGTTTCGGGCTCCGACCGTTCCACTGCCATGTCTGTTTGATCACGAGGAACAAAGAAAAATGCAGAAGCTATGCTGTAGCCTCGTCTGCTGAATAGAAATATCAAACACAGGAAGAGGCGACTGCCTTTTCTTCCCCACAGAATGCCAGAAAAGCCCGTTTTAAATGTGAAGGTGTATCCCTCTAAAATTCCCTCCATAACTACAGTGTGCCGTTACCCCTAGATAATGGTTTAGATTTCTTTTATTCTTAGAATATTTGAGTCTGCATTTTTAATTCATGCATCATATAAAATAATATTCTATTGCATTTAGAAATATGTATAGGATCTAGTACAGAAAAAAAAGAGAAAAAAAGACTAATAAATGCAGGTAAACGGAGCTAATGAGCGCGAGAAGATCTGCTCCTTCCAAGGTTGCCACCCATGACTCGAGGGCCGGACCCGCCAATCCTATACTTCCGTCCCCTCACTCGAGCACGACTTGATCCACCGGCCGCATCATCATCATCCCGGCACCTGGTCTGCCTCACAGCATCATTCCCCCGGCAGGAAAACTCGTCCATAAGCCGCTGGTACAATTTGTTGATGCTAAAGAAGCCCCTCAACAACTTCTTGTACGTCGATACATTAACCTGGGAAAAGATGTTGAGACAGCAAAAGAAAATATATCAATCTCCAAAAAAAATGATGAAATGAGGTAAGCATAAAAAAAAGAAGAGAGGGAGACAAGAAAAATGTTTACCATGCGAGTCTGCTCTAGGACATGATACTCCTCGGGGATGTCCACATCAATAAGAAGTTCCTCCACAAGTCTTCCGTCACGTTGATACCGGAAGGTGGAGAAAGCCTCGGCAGGCGCAGAAAATTCCAACTGCACATTAGGAGCCGGACAAGAAGGCCTTGGCCTATCATAAGCATCAGAAGCACGCCTGGCTACTACAGGGACAGGATGGAGCATAGTTCTCAAAAAATCCTCAAACGTATGACTGGGTAATCGCTCGGAGGTATAAGAAATCTTGACAGGTATAAATACATGTTCGGCAAGAAGTCGGGGACAATCACGCAAGGAGGAGGTACAAGGGGAGTCACTGGAAATGTCGGGAGCATGGAATGCTGGCGGTTGACCAGTTCTCCCATGTACAACGAATCAACCATAATAGACACCATCAGTATCCAGCATCTGCTTATCTCCAGAGAAATCATATAAGGTCCCACCAGACCCCTCCAAGGAAATAAATATACAGTGGCCATCCCAGGCTCGAGCTAGCTATCCTATCTCGCAACATCACCTTATCCAAGAAGTGGCCATCCCGATCCGTCCCTACTTGGTTAGCATTCATGAATTCAGCCAGATAAGGTGGCTCGTGAATGCGATGGCGCAATGGACCCAAGGTAAAATGAAAAACCGAGTAAGCCCAAACCTGTAGAAAAAAAATTCAGCAAAAAAAAAACAAAACAAAACAAAACAAACAAAAGAAGAAAAAAATGATGAATGATGCTAGAAAAAAAAAAGACAAAAAGACAAAAGCAGGGAAAAATGGAAGGATACCTCCCAAGCTGGAGCGAAAGCATTAAAAGTCGGTGAATCATTGCGGCTTGCCCTATCCATGGAGGCATAAAGCTCGACCAGGCCTGCCTGCCCCCAGTCATAGTCAATAACATGGTCCAAGTCCCGTAGAGATCCCAGAAGGGACACCCTCAAAGAGGTGGAAGAATTGGCTAAAAGTGACATCCCTAGGAAAAAGAACAAGAACGCCCTGGCAGCGTGAGCTACGGCCTCACTATCATTTTCGTCAACTTGCCCAGTGTTTGCTAGAAGCTAGCTCTTAACACTGCCTGCAGATATATATTCGGATACTGAACCCAGGAGATCTTCCGCTATGTCGTGATGATGATGGAGGGTATAATCCGGCTCCAAAGTCCAGCCAATGCTGGTAGGAATACCTGTGATAGCAGCAAAATCACACGGGGTCAAAGTCGCCTCCCCTCAGCTGAAATGAAAAGGGTGGGTGGTGTCCCACCAATAGTCCCGCAAAACGTCAAAAATAGGCAAATAACTGCGGAAGGGACGGAAGTCCCGCAGGAACTCGCTGAAGCCAGAAGCCTCCACCAAAACTCGTGCCGCCACGGGCATTAAGTTATAGATGTCTGAAACTTTGGCGGAACTTGCCCGAATCCTTGTCAGGGTCCAGCGCGTCTGAAAACAAAAAAACAAAAGAAAAAAAAGAGAGGAAGAAGTAACATCTCAATATCAGATAAAAGGAAGAGGTAAAATTCCTATCTTTTAATAAGCCCCCTATGCATATCATTAAATTATGCGATATAAAAAAAATTTATGTGTTACATGCAACATTAAATATTGAATCCTGCATACCAAAAAAAAAAAAAAGAACATGTTGCATACATCGCATTTTTGTAGAAAAATCATCATAAAATATTTGCTTAATACATTAAAAGAGAAAATCTTGCATTTCTACTTTCAAAAAAAGAGGGGGGAAGAGGGTATTTGCATGCAAAAACTATATATATATATATATATATATATATATATATATATATATATATATATATATATATTCATGCAGCATTTTAGCAAGAATATAAAAAAATTTCTATGTTACATTTGCATTCCCATGCATGAATCCAATAAAAATGATATATGCATACATTAGCCAGTCATCATTTCCATTAATTTTTCAAATAATCGCATTTTAGCATTCACTTAAATAAAATGTTGCAAAAATGAAAAAAAATATTCTATTTGCATTTGGCATACATCTCTACAGCATGTGCATTCGTAAAAATGTATATTATTGCATAAAGTATTCTTGTTACATTTTGTATGCATGCATCCAAAAATATGTCCTAAAATATATCTGGAAAAAAATGCATCATGTTTCCAAAAAGTCTATCGTATAGGCATGCATCATAAAAAATATTTTGAAGATCAAACATGCATCATATAGTAAAAAAAAATACCAGTTACATGAAATATGCATGGCAGAATCAAATAGTATCAATTGTTCAAGTATGCATCGCAAAAATAAATAGCATGAATTTCATATTTTTGCTATGGATAAATTGCCAAATTGCTTCATTTTAGCACTTAAATTGCATGCATAAACATCATAAGCAAGAACAGGTATGCTTCAAAAGTCCAAAACAACAAAGAAATCTAGCAGATCTGAGAATTCAACCAAATGGGTTTGTAAAAAAGAAACTAAGAGTGGGAATCAGAAGATTGAACACATGTGTATTCCAATCACGTGTAATATTGCCCCAGTCGTCCTTCGAGTAGAGATATCTGACGTGGTTTCCGATCAATGGAGGAAGTTCTTTCCTTTCCTCACTCGAATCTTGGTACATCGGTGCCTTTCCCTTCCGAGATCTGGAGGAAGAAGCCATCTATTTAGCAAAACAAACAATTTGGTGAAAGAAAATCGAGAAAAGGCGGAGAAATGACGAAGAAAGCTCGTCGGCAGCAACAATGGCGAAGAAAAGAACAAAGGGAATGAAAGTGAAAAAGCTGTTGCTTCTGTTTCTTGCCCGTCACTTATGAAGGAAGAAAGAAGAAATTTTCGCTTTCCTCCCCTCCAAAGTTCAAAGTTCAGCACTTAAGTCCTCAAGTTTCCCAAATTGCAAAATGGCCCTGAAAGCTTAACGAAAAATTAACAAAGTTAGCTTCGTTAACAAAAAACTGATGGCCATCCATCGAAATTCAAAAGGAGGCTCACATCCCTAGCAGGCCGGTCACAAAAGGGTCAGAAAAGTAGGAAAAACAGTAGCGGTAAAAGAAAAAGTAGCAGCAAAGGTAAAATTCTCAACAAAAAGAAAAATGAAAAGTAAAGAAATGCAAAAGAGAAATAAAAAATGCAGTACAATAAGAAAAAAAATGCAAAAAGAAAGTTCAACAGAAAGAAAAAATGCAAAAAAAAAAAAAAAGAGAAGCAACAGAAGCAGCAGAAGCAAAAGCAAGAGAAGCAAAAGCAGCGGAAGCAGCAAAGGCAGCAGAAGCAGCAAAAGGAGCAAAGGCAGCAGAATCAGCAAATGCAGTGACAGAGCAAAAAATAAGAAAAGGTAAAGAAAGGTAAAGTATTCATATTTAACCTGCATGCATCTCACTTGGTTCCACCATTGCATTTGACGAAGGATGTCCACCCCTGAGGAATGAGGATGCAATGCTTTATGATGTGTTCCACCATCACATTCGACTAAGGATGTCCACCCCTGAGGATGCTATGTTTTCCTGCTTTCTAGGAATAGCGTAGGATCATCTCCTCACGGGGCGTATCCCCGAGACGAATGATCAAACTTGAATCTTGGTCCCACCATTGCATTCGACGAAGGCTATCCACCCCTGAGGATGCAATGTTTTATGATGTGTTCCACCTGAGTTGTTCAACCTTTTCTGCGAGGGGGTCGCGTGCCCCGCGCCAGTGAAAAGGTTATCGTACTCCGACGAAGGGCCCTGCCCGAAGGATGCGATCTATCCCACCATCGCGTTCGGCAAACGGTTCAACCCTTTGAGGATGCGATTTTTTATCTTGGTATTCCACCTAGCGTTGTTTGTTTGTATCAGGCCCAACTACGTTTGGTCTGATTCCTTTTATTAAGGGATACGTAGGCAACCTACTTCGGTAGGTCCGACCATTAGAGCACTTTTTTTTCTTTTTTTAAAGAGGATCAGTAGTGGTTCCCCACTTACCCCCACCATCAGAGCACTTAATTTGCATATCTACTTAAAAACTACGATAACCTGCTATAACCGACTAAATATATTTAGGATATACGAGATTTGATATGCATTATAGACTGTTGCATTATAACTGCTACCTATTGCATTACTCCCCATTATAATTTCCACTAAATTAAGGAGACTATTTCTTATCAACGATGTTTGTTTACTCGGTAAGCTGCGAGTTACCCGTAAACTCCATCGTTGAGGGGCTCTGTAGACACCCCAATTTCGTACCCCTGGTATGTGACATGGCATGCGATATCAAGACCTGTTAAAACTTAACAAATATCAAGTTATAGGGTTTGAAAATGCAAAAGGGAAAGCAGGATGCGTAAAACTGTGAAATGCAAGGGCAAAAGTGTCAAAAATGACCCTAAAAATGGAACCATGCACCACCACCATGCAAACCTGGCGTGGCGCCCAGATCCTATAGGGTCGGCACCCAGGGCCTAATAGTGCACTCCCATTTTGACATTTTGTACAAGCTTGCAAGCGCACGGTACAAGCTGACGAAGCACAAAGAAGAAAATTTAAAGACAACGAGGTCCCTTCTTCAACCTATAAATAGAGGGCTTCGGCTTCAAAATTGAAGGCCGAGAAATCATTCTCACTCATAGCGCACACAGTTCACACACAGCGTTGAGTTTACACAGTGAGAGCGATCGTGAGAAAGAGAGAGTATTCCTCCTCCTATAAGCCTCGAAGCTCCGTCAAATCTCCTCCAAACACAAATCCAACCGGTCAAAGTGAACCTTAGCCTTCCAGCTAGGATTCCACCATATTTCTCCGGTCCAAAAATCCTAAAAGAAGCTTGCTCGCCCAAATCCGAGGCCAACCGCTGGGGAAGCAGGTTGCTCGCCTCGATTTACGCTTAGCGAAGAAGCAAACAACGGCAAAACGCAGCGCTGTTCGCTGCTTTCACGGTGGTGCTCGAAAGCTTTTCGAAGCGCTTACTCGCTCAATCACAACAAGGTAGCAAAGACTCCTCTCCCGGAAGCACAGAGCGAGCACAACCTACGCTCTTTAAGGTAAGCCTTTGAGAGATTTTTATATAAAAAATGTTATTTTCATTCGGCCCAATGTAAAAAATATAAGGAGTTATGCTGCCCGGATTTCTATAAAAAAAATAGCACTAAAAAGAGTCGTTATTATGACCAACTATTTATAAATGTATTTGTAATTACTAGAAAGAGGTAGCTGCAAGCCTGTAAATAATGTAGATATAGATATATCTGTTTTAATACTTTATTTTATTTGTTGAATAATATAATAAAAGCATATTTTAGCCAAAAACTATTTTTGAGACCGAAAGGGCGAGTTAGGTGCCTAACACCTACCCAGCTCGTAACTTAGCCCCCGAACCCCTTTTTTACAAACCCTGGTTATTTTTTGTTTTTCTTTATTTCTCCTTAAAATAAGATGCCGACTCTGTTACAACATTTTGGATCACAATGAGGCCCGCAACATCCTTTTCTTGCACTTTTCTGTTTTCCCTAAACAAGGGACGATGGGAATGAAAATGATGTACCGTACTGGCCACCAATCTTCCTTCTGCTGACAGCCTTGCTAGAGTCTTCAATCTTCCTTCTGCTGGTCTTGACTCTATCGACGATTCTGTTCTCAACGAATCATGGCTGCATCGTACTGGTCACCAATCTCGAGATAACTTCGGTACATGGGATCTTTTCAACTATCCCCTGGACGTGTACTGTGTTGGAGAGATTCTGAGCCAATGCCTTCTGTTTCATGAACCTGGCTCAAGAAGCGACACCAGAAGACTTCGAAACCTCACTGTTGCAGTTCTTGACTCCCATGTCATTAACTGGTCTGAAGTTATCTTCTCTCTCATCTGTCGTTCCTTCCAACAAAGACGAGTGAATGGGTCTGGTATTCTCAAGTACGCTAGGATAATAAGTTATTTCCTATGCTCCTACCACACCATTCTTGCCACGATTCAAGAGGACGACCGCCTTCCAATCACGGGAGAATTGCTGATCACCAAGGAATTGTTCGGAGGCAGAAGTTTTTCTGATCAGGATATAGACTTCTCTCTAGAATCTAGCACCGGTAGTTTTGGAGATTCAAACTAGGTTGTATTTGTTCTTCAGAACTTTTAGTACTTTCTTTCGATATTTAGTGTCTTTTCTTTAGCTATCTACTCTTCCTTGCTACACCTCTTCCGATTCCTTCTTTATTATTTACTTGCAACTGTTCTTCCGTTCCTATTCTTTAGTGCTTGCAACCATTAAGGAGGAGAGTAATATGACATATTGATATTGGTATCTGTAAACATTTGGTTAACACTTGGTATCAGACATATAACTTAGGAGGAGAATTGACTTAGGAGGATCATGATACCCTTCTTTTCGTAAGAAGGAGAATTGACTTAACTAAATCCCAAATGAACACACAAAACAAATGTGACATTTCACCCCTAGCTGATTCTTAGTGAATCATGCTCAGCCTTCGTGGCACTTCTGTTGAAAACTTTGCTTAAAAGTAAAACCCTCTGTTGAGTCTTACGTTCAACAGAAATCTTTTTAGTTTCAACAGAAATAAAAAGATTTTTTAAAATTGATTTTCCAAAAATTGATTTTTCAAAAAATTGGTATCAGTTTTCAAAACATTGATTTTCAGAAAATTGATATTAGGTTTTTCAAAAATTTAATTTTCAAAAATTGGTATTACAAGCAATCCTTATTTACTCTTTCAAAAACATACATTTGCTTAAAGGATTTGCTACTCTTACTTGCCAAAACAAGCTTTCATTTTATAAATTCATGAGCAAGTAAGACTTCCAAAAACTCTTTAGATCTTGCCAAAACTCTTTCAAAATTCAAAAAGATCTAAATTGTTTTTACTATTGCAGTACCTGTTCAGTACTTTGATTTATCGAGTCAGTAATAGCAATAGTAGACTATACAAAAGCCATCGCTTACATGTAATTATCAAACATAGGACATGTCTTGAGATAAAATGATCATTCATTGTGGACATGCTATTAATATGTCTGATAAATGCTTTAGTGCTTTGTATATGTCATTTTGTAATGGTTCCAAGCAAATAGGAGGAGATTGTTGATTATTGGAATACGCTTCTTGATAATTTAATTATCACCTTGCATATTCCATATATATTTGATTTGCTTGCCCCCATTACAAGTGAGTCATCACAAGTGGCTAAAAGGTATGCGTACCGGTTAGTGTGGCAACTTGTATGATTTCACATAGGTCTTAGATTAGGTGTAACCTGATCGAGTCCTACCTCCTATAAGATGATCAAAAGCAGAAAGAACTTCAGATTGCACGTAGAACCGGAAGACTTGCAGCAATGTCAAAAGCCTTCAGCGGCAGACACGCCACAAGTCAAAAAGCTCGTACCGGCAGACATCAACTCTTCTACATCGGTAGACCTGCTACCACTGGTTCGAAGCTCTCCAACAGCAGACTTAGAATCTGCACGTGCTACATGGAAAAGGCAACTAGCCACCCAAATCAAGATAAATATGTCTGTGCCTCATAAAGCCTGACATACTTAAAGCTACAAGACTTTCTCTCACTCAAGTAGTCTGTTAAAGTCAAAAAGCAATTACTTTATTGGACGCACCACCCGACAAGGCAATGCACATCGACCTACTCTTCTAGAGACCTATCAACCTAGTCTGACAGACAACGAGTTCCAAGATCTACAGGACAAAATCTCCGCCCCAAACAAGTCAGAGATCTTATGGACAAAGATCTATATCCGATAGTCTTGAACCACAATATCTCCAACGGATAGAAATCTTCGAGTTCTCATCTCTCAACGATCATATTGATTCTCGCCTATATAGACCAGCTCTCGTGCTCAGTACAACAAGAAAAGATATGCATGTGTGTATGCGATACGGTGATAGAGCATCACAGTGAGCAACGAGTAACTCAATCTACTCAAGAACTTCATAGAAAAAGAAATCACCAAAGAGATCGTCTTCACCAACGTATCTCTGATTTCTACAACAGATTGCAGTGTACTCATCCAGCTCCCTGCAAGACACCTTCAGTGGATTGCAAGGAAGAAAAGCTTGGAAGAGAGAGAAGAGTGATCAGAAATTTCAATAGGCAGAGATCAAGATCTGAAGATTGATGTTGGACAATGTCTGAAGAAAATGAAGAGATGTCTGTAGATATTGCATTCATATCTTCAGATTTGTATTCCTATACAAATGATGTTGATTGTGCAATTATCAATCATCTTGGGAGGATGAGTGCTTTGCACTCAATTGTTCAGATATATTTGTCTATCTGAACGACCTTAAAAATCATCTTTTCATAACAGTTTCTCGTTCTCGTCTCCTATTTTCCTTTGCTAGCTTAAAAGAATCCTTGAATGGATAATTAAGTAAAGACTGAGACATAGGAAGAAGAAAACCAGAAACTGTACATAGATTATTTAGACTAATATAATATGTAATTTATCTTTGAATAAATTCATATGTTCTAACTAATGATTTATCTTCAAGTCCTTAAATATCTATGAAGTTTTTATAAATGATTTATCTTTAGAAAAACCACTCTCTACTTGATCTCCTAAACCTGCATTTGAAAGAAGAAATAAGTGTGCTGTTGTTCTGAACATATATTCGTGTACAGCCACTTATGACTTCTCCAAATCATAGCCTCTTTACTTTCCGCTCTACAAATCTTTTACAAGGCTTTTGATTTGACTAACCGACATTATCAGGCAGAGTTGTTACGCTTGGGAAAGTCTACCGATAGTCTCTACCGCACATACCCAACTTGATAATCAGTATTTGCCAACTAAACTATGCTTTATGAATATCCAAAAGAAAAGTTTTTAAATTGGCATTATAGGCTATTCACCCCCCCCCCCATCTAGCCTATTTGAGCATTATTGTGGACCAACACTTCCCAAAACACAAAACCAACCGGTCAAAGTGAAGCCTAGTTACCCTGCTAGGATTCCACCCTATTCCTCTGGTCCAAAAATCCCAAAGCAAGCAGTTGCTCTGCCTGAATCCGGACACCAAATCAGCAAAAGACAAGCAGTTGCTCTGCCTAAATTCCGCCAACAGCAAGCAAACAACAGCAAAAAAGCAAGCAGTTGCTCCGCCCCGTTCCCAAGGCCTGAGAACAACTTTCGGAAGCAGTCACTCCACTCGAATCCCCGCAACAACAAAGCAGCAAAAAGACTCCCTCTCCCTGAAGGACAGAGCGATCATACCCACGCTTCAAGAGGTAGGCCCTCTAAAAGCTTTTATATAAAAAGTGCTATTTAAAGCAGGAAAATATAAGCAATAGAAGCAGTTGTGCTGCCTGAATTTCTATAAGAAAATAGCACTAAAAAGAGCCATTATTATGGCCAAATATTTATAAATGTATTTGTGACTCCCGAAAGGAGGCTGTAGCAAGTATTGTAATAATATATGTACAGATATATTTTATTTAAATGCTTTATTTCATCTGCTAAATAAATATAGTAAAAGCATATTTTAGCCAAAAAACAATTTTGAGACCGAAAGGACGAGTTGGGTGCCTAACACCTTCCCACCTCGTAATTTAGCCTCTGAACCCTTTACAAATCTAGTTATATTTCGTTTTTCTTTATTTCTCCTTAAAATAAAGATGGCGACTTTGTTTTATCATTTTGAGTCCACAATGAGGCCGGGCGTATTTCACGCGTCTTAATGGTTTATTTTGAAACCACCCACTTTTCATCAGCGGGAGGGGGATAATAAAATCCGGGGCACTCACAATCATTGACTCACATGTTTGTGTATTTTGTTGTTTCTTGGGAATTGCATTCAAATTTAGTTGTGGTATTGGTTTATGATTCTCACTCTCTCTCTCAGTTCTTAAGCGTGTTTTAAGACCACAAAGGAAAGAGCTACCTAAAGTACAAGGATTGCAGCATCTTATCTTGGTACTATGGAACCTTGGTTCTCATAGGTTGATCTTGAGAATAATGGATACCCTTGGAAAAGTGTGAAAGATACCTAAAGGAAAAGAGCTACCTATGAACAAGGTTTGTTGACATTCTCTATTGGGACTATGAATCTTTATATTTCATGAGTTGATCATGTGCAAATGGCTTCCCTTGGTAAATAGTGTGAAAGGTTCCAAATGGCATATTTTTATAGCTTGAAATAAAATAGAGCTATATTCATAGGGAAATAAAATACCTATGGATTTTATTTATGGTAAAATTTGTAGGCGAGAAGTATGTTTGAGAAAAGAAAAGATGCAAAAAAAGGCGAAAGAATTTGGCCTGGAATAGCTCGCTCTAAACTTTCTCTCTCTAAACTCGCTCTAAGGCATTGACGCCCTAATTAGGGTTTAGCCTACTTGCCGCCGGGCGGGGTAGGCATGGGGGATCTTCCTTCGGCTGGTCCCTCAATACCTTCGGCCAGTGTTCCTTTGACTCCTTCGCCATCTAATCCAACTCAGACCGCAGCCTCCATTCCTGCTTCTTACGCCACCATTGTTGGAAACCCTAAGCCGTTTGTGGGGAAGGCTGCGCCGGTGCTACAGGCCATCCCATTAGCACCAAGAAACCAGACCTCTTTCAATGGAGAGCCAGGGTGTATCTTCACCCCTTTGGAGGTGGAAACAGCCGACAAACAATTCTCCAATACTATGGTCTTAAAGTTCTCGGCTGGACGCCCATCGATCCATGCAATACGAGAGGATATTGCAAAATCGTGGAAGCTAAATGGTCCCTTTGTTGTCGGTCTGTTAGATCCGCGTCATGTAATGGTTCATCTTTCTTCATCAGAGGATCTTGTTTTAGCCCTCTCCAAAGAGTCGCACATGATTCAATCGTGCATGTTTTGTTCTTTCCGTTGGTCGTTGGATTTCTCATTCCGTAAGGACTCAACGAAAGTGGCAGTATGGGTGAGGCTCCATCAACTCCCCTTGACGTATTTTAATCCGTCTTTCCTGCAATGTATAGGCAATTCTCTGGGTAAGTTTCTGAGGGCGGATGATCAAACACTTACTTTGGTACGACCTATGTTCGCTCGGATATGTGTAGAGATGGACGTGTCGGAGAAACTTCCGTCTCGTTTCTGGATTGGCACAAGTAAAGATGATGGCTTTTGGCAATCTTTAGAATTTGAAGGAAATATTAATTTTTGTGTTGGTTGTGGTTTACTTGGTCATATAAAGGAGTTCTGTCGTAAAGGTTTTAAAAGAACTAATAAGGTTCAATCAGAATAACCTGTTGGTGCTAATCACCCCCAAAATGGTAGCGGTACTCAGCCGCGGAATGTTTCTAAAGGAAAAGAGGTTTTGGTGGACTCTAACCCTAAGGATTCTCCTAGCTTGATTGGGACAGCAGTAGCAAAGGATAAAAAATGGGTTCCGGTAACAAAGGCTGATAATATTAACAAGGGAGCCTCTCCATCGATGGACACAGATTCATGGGAGCATAACCCAGGGGTCAGGCTCGGGAGACTAGCACTCGTCAAGAAACACGACCGGAAAATAGAAAGGGTGAGGAGTCGGGTATCCCGTTAGCAGGTGGTGTTACTGTTCGGAATTCTTATGAGGCTTTAAGGGACTTAGAAGAAGACATGGAGACTACTCCTGTGCAGGAAGCAGATGGGGATGGGCACAAGTATGACAATTGTCATGAATGGCATAATGTATGGAAGGATGTTCCACATCGCTCCCCAGGATTCGAGAGACGGGCCTTA
Source organism: Codonopsis lanceolata (assembly GCA_013146195.2). Taxonomy (NCBI): domain Eukaryota; kingdom Viridiplantae; phylum Streptophyta; class Magnoliopsida; order Asterales; family Campanulaceae; genus Codonopsis; species Codonopsis lanceolata. The sequence goes on from JABEVN020002656.1 coordinate 15,854, forward strand.
TCGGTTAATGGTGATAAAGAGTTAAATGCTGTAGACTTAACAACTTCGATGACAGACTGGGACATGTTGGTGGTCAAACTTCGGCCTTCTTTTATTCAGTTCTATGAGAACTTGCATAAACATCGGAAGAAAGTATCTTTTGTGAAACAAAACATTCGAGTGACAAGGGCTTCTGCCAAAGCCCAAAACAAACCCTCCCAATAATTTTTTAATGACGATGTTCATATGGAATGCTAGAGGCGTGTGTAATAAACGAACGAGGAATTATATTCGTATGATTAAGAGACAGCACAACCCCTTTCTATGTGCCCTTCTGGAACCCAAAGCTTCGGGGGATCGTTTGGCTTTAATTTGTAGAAAATTGCGTTTCTCAGATAGTTTGCATGTAAATCCAGTTAATCACCACATTTGGCTGTTATGGAATGATAATGTGGAGGTTAATCTCTTAGCTAGCTCCAATCAATTCATTACTGTGCATGTGAAAGTAGAGCAACTTTTTGAGGCTAATGTGAGTTTCATTTATGCCAAGTGTACAAAGGAGGAAAGAATGGAGTTGTGGTCAGATTTAATTAATTTCTCTAATCAGTACACTGATCCGTGGTTGGTGGGCGGTGACTCTAATGTCATAGCACATTCAGATGAGAAGCTCGGAGGAGCCCCGAGCGACCTCCGTGAATTAGATGATTTTAACAACTTTATTGCCCAAGCAGGATTGGACGATTTGGGCTATGAAGGGAGTCGCTATACCTGGTGTAATAATCAGGAAGGTATTCATCGGATTTGGAAAAGGTTAGATAGAGTTTTGGTTAACGATACTTTCAAAATTAAATACTCGTGGCTACGGGTGAAACATTTAGCAACAGTGGATTCGGATCATGCGCCGTTACTGGTGGAATTACCATCTGGGGAAAAACCAAAGAGCAATTTTAAATTTCTTCGTATATGGGTGGATCATCCTTCTTTCCTATCCTTTGTGGAGAATCAATGGAGTCGACCTGTTTATGGTACAGCGATGGATGTTTTGTTCAAAAAGCTTCAGATTTTACGTACAGCGTTGAAACATTGGAATTGGGAGGTTTTTGGTCACGTGCAACGTAAGCTAGAGAGTTGTCAGGATGAGATTCTTCGATTAGATCTCTTAGTTCAGCAGACTGGGGATTCGAATCATGTAGAGCAGTTGGTGGGCGCTCGGCAAAATTTGGATCAGCTTCTAAAATGGGAAGAAGAGCTGGCTGCTACGAATGCTAGGCAACATTGGTTACGGGATGGTGACAGGAACACAGCTTATTTCCACGCATGCATGAAGGATAGATCTCGTCGAAAACTTGTTCGTCTTCGATTAGAGGATGGTTCCTTGAGTGCAGATGCAAATCAAATTGGTAAGTTGGCCTTAGATTATTTTATGGATCTCTTTACTTCAAAATCTCACTCGGTGGATGAGTCTCTTTTTAGTGACATTCAACAGAAAGTTTCCAGATCAGATAATGAGTGTTTAGTTCGCAGCCCTTCAGAGGAGGAGATATGGAATGCCATTAAAGTTTTGAATCCTGATAGTGCTCTTGGCGCGGATGGGTACACTGGTTGGTTTTATCAAAGCTGTTGGCATATAGTTAAACATGATGTTATTGCTGCGGTAAGAGAATTTTTTGATGGGCAGCCTTTGCATAGAGGTATGACGGCTACTACTCTGGTGTTAATTCCTAAAATTGATAACCCAGAGACTCTCAGCGATTTACGCCCTATCAGTCTTTGTAACTTTTGTTGCAAGATTATTTCCAATAATTGCCACTGCCTTGCCGATAAGCTCCCAGCTTATTTCTCAGCAGCCGGGCTTTGTGCAAGGCCGTAGTATTCAGGAAAATATTTTATTAGCAAACGAGCTTGTCCAAAGAATCAACAAAAAATTAAGGGGAGGGAATGTCATTTTTAAATTGGACATGTCGAAGGCCTATGACAGGTTGGAATGGGACTTCCTCCTTCGCACTTTACAAGCCTTTGGTTTTAGTGCCTCTTTTTGTAATATAATTCAGCAACTCATCGGAAATGTATGGTATTCCCTTCGTATCAATGGCAATTCAAATGGCTTTTTTCATTCCACGAGGGGAGTGAGGCAAGGGGATCCACTTTCTCCCTTACTGTTCATCTTGGCTCAGGAAATTCTCTCCATTAACATTAATAGATTTGTAAGGAATGGTTTGGTTCAACCTTTTCAACACGGGAGGAGTGGTTTGAAGATCTCTCATTTGTTGTATGCGACGACATGCTCTTGTTTTGTAACGGTAGTAAATCTTCTATCTTGGGTCTTAGGAAAGTTCTCACTGTGTATGAGCAAAGCTCCGGCCAATTTATCAACATGCAGAAGAGCGGTTTTTACGTCTCATGCCACAGATCATACAGGTCCAGTCAGCGTATTGCTCAATGGACAGGTTGTTCACTTCATGCTTGGCCTATGAAATTTTTGGGGTTATCGATTTATGTGGGGCGGATGAAGTGTATTTATTTTGAAGATCTTGTGACTCGGTTGGCTAAACGGATCAATGGCTGGAGTACGAAGATGTTGTCGTTTGGGGCAAAGCTCACTTTGATAAAATCAATTCTTTGTAGCATTCCAGTATACGCCATGGTCCGCGCCACTATTCCAACTCACATTTTATCTCGCCTAGAGAGATTGATGGCGATTTCCTATGGAGCTCAAGGGGGAACAAAGAACTCACTGGGTGGCGTGGTTTAAAGTTTGTAGGCCTATAGAGGAGGAGGTTTGGGAATTCGATCCTTTGTTCTGTGTCATGCAATCGATGCATGCTAAGCTTGCATGGAGTGCGATCCAGAATCAAAGCCTTTGGGCTAATTTTTGTAATGCCAAATATGGGATGTCTCAGGGGCGGTTCAGAATGCAAACGGCTACAGTGGCTTGGAAGACAATTTCTAATCATATTCCACAGGTTTTGCTATGCAGTAGATGGATAGTTGGATGTGGAAATATTTCATTTTGGGATACGAATTGGTGCGGAGTACATTTAGAGGGTCCATTGCCTATGGATATTAATTTATCGATCGACGTGCCTTGAATAATATAGAAGATTTTTACAGCCTTATAGAGCCGGCTATGCATGAATCAGTGAGTCGGGTGAGGTGCCGTGACGAGGTTCGTGGATAAACCGATATGCACGTTGACTACGATCGGTGAGTTGTGTAGCGCCTTATTGGAATTTCGAAGGCATCGAGATCCTGTTTTTAAGATGGGCAAAAAGATATGGCATCCGTGGATTCCGCCGAAGGTCGTGGCTTTGTTTGGCGTTTATTTCACGATGTTGTTCCGTAGATGTCAAGATTCATCTCTGGATGATAGCTTTGGCCTCAAAATGTGTTTGTTGTCCGTCCAATCCGAACCGCGAATCAAGAATACATCTTTTGTGCACTCGATATCGCTAAAGCAAGATGGTCCAAGTTTGCGCAGCTTTTCGGGGCTCTTCATACAACTCTTTTTGCATCTGCTCGAGACCCGGCTAAAGGTTCCACTCGCAGTGGGCTAGGTGCTTGTCTTCGGGGAGTCTTCATGTTCTCTTGCCGGGAGTTATGGAAAGCCGATGTCGCGCCATTTTCATGGTATTCCCATGAATGTGAACTATATTTATAATCGTTCTAATGAGTTTGAGAGACATTGGTTTGGTGTTCGACCCTAAGATCGCTAGTGGCCCGAGAGCATGCTTAGCTTTGGAATCTCTCAGATTAACGCTTTTACGTACTACTCATCGCTCGTGCAAATGGGTTAGATGGATACCTCTGATGCGCGGATGGCTATAAACTTAATATAGATGGGTCTTCGAGGAATGGCTTTCTGTTCGTGTGGGGTTGTTCGGGATTCGCAGGGAGTTTTTATCTCGGCCTTTTCCAATTATTATGGAATGGGATCTAATGAAGGCGTAAATCTTGGCCCTTCGAGATGGTTTGGCCTTATGTCGTTGTTTGGGTCCGCGAACGTGATTGTGGAATCGACTCTAAAGTAGTCTGTCGGTTATAGTTCATAATCATTCGGATCCTCGGGAATACACTTATGAGCTCCGTATGTGTCGTGCTTTGCTATCTCGAATATGATTTGTGCCATATTTTTCGTGAACAGAATAAAGTGGTCGATCGCCTGCTGCAGAAGCTCATACTCACCGGACTTTTAAAAATTTCAATCAGTTTGCTTCTCTATCTAGGGAGTCGAAACATTTGTTGAAGATGGATACTCACGGCTTTTATAACTTCCGTTATGGGCTTGTCTAGTTTTTTAGATAGCTATTGTTGGTATTTATGTTCTTGTTTTTCTAGAGGTCGCCCCTTCGTCCTCCCTTTTTAGGGTAAGGCCGGTTGTCCCCCTCAAGTTTGTATTTTTTCTTATTAATAAAATTCACAGGTGCCGCCTGCTTCCTTATAAAAAAAATTGCACAAAATTTTATTATTGATGAATGCACCTCCCAATGCATCAAGAACTACATCGCTTTGATCCGGTTTGATTGGTGTTGAATAAACACTTGTCATTTGATTTGACCGAAAGGTTCAACAAGGGGGATATTGTAAGGGTAAAATAGGGTCGTTCTATTTTCCTCAATAGATTTTGTTGTGCCTTTTTGGTCCAAAAGCAATGGTAAGAAGTTACCATATTGAATACATTTCTTGGTCCTAAAGCAATGGTAAGTGTTATTATATTTAAATACTTCCAAAAGCAATCAAGAGTCTATAATTAAGTTGGACAAAATCTTTGGTAAGATCCTTGAATCATATTAGGAAACTAATTTAGGAAACAATTTTTATTTCCTAACATTATGTTTCCTTAGAGTTATTGATTCTTATTTGTGTAGGAAATATTCTTTGACTTAAATTAGGAAACTATATTTGTAAACTAACCCTTGGTTTTTCTAACTTTAGTTTCTTGGAGTCCTTTTCTCCTAAT
>JABEVN020002657.1:0-20787 GCA_013146195.2 Codonopsis lanceolata
GCTTTCTAGGGCTGTGATTCAACGGACTTAGACGGAATCTTCATCGGAGTCAAACCAAATATGGAAAGGAACTAATCAAGAAATTTGGTCTTGATTGACTAAAGTTTGAGACTCCGATGTCTACCAGCGCCATCTTGTAAAGATGAAAGGAAAACAAGAAAACGGACCAGATGCAGAGGAATCATAGGTTCACTTCTTTACCTTCTATGATGGGCGACATTATGTTTGTTGTTTGTGTTTGTGCAAGATTTCGAGGCGGATCAGAAGGAATCACACTTTGCTTCTTTGCCAAGCGTGTCATCGGATATGTTTCAACAACAACAAATCTAGGCATCACGTATTCCAAACACAACAATTTCGATCTAGTTGGATACTCGATCTGGGATTATGCGACTGCAAAGTGGCGGAAGAAGCACCGGTGGGACTTGTCAATTCCTTGGAAATAGACTTGTCTGTTGTCTTGCAAGAAACAAGGTTCGATTGCAAACTCACCACGAGGCCGGAATAAATTCTTTGCCGGTATTTGCTTTCAACTCCTGGATGGAAGCAACAGCTAGTGAACTAGAACATCAAGGCTGCAGCAAATTGTCCAATTATGTGTGACAACACATCAGCAATTCGATCTCAAAAATCGATGATGCACTCGAAGACAAAGCACGTTGATATCGTTATCACTTCCTCAAAGATCATGTGGAGAGAAAGAGTAACATCGATGGGAATATGTTCAATTGAGCATCAATTGGTGACATTCTCAAAGCCCTTGGATGCCACCGGGTTTGCTTATTTAAGGAGAAATCTTGGTATGATTGATCCTCTTGCTTTCAATTTCAAAGTTTTATTATTTTTCCTTTCATACCGGTAGACTTAGTTTTAGGCGGCCAGGAAGGCGTAAGTTTCCTTGAGCGGAAGACTTAAAGGTTAGTATCTTTACTTAGTCTATTTTTATTAAAGAGGTTTCTAAAAGCAATAAAGGGGGTCAAGGATAAAATTTGGTACTCAGAAAATATCTTAAGTTCCCGCTTTTGCGCAAAAAATTTCTTTAAATAGACCTTGAACCACCCTTTCCAAAACTTTACGAAACCCCTTTGTCTAAATATTTCTCTCTCTATTGAGCCTCTCTATACGTATGTGCTTTCTTCATTCGAAAATCTTCTTGTTTCTTCTTCTCATCAACATCAATGGTGCGTTCTTCTCTATATCTACACTACTTGAAATTTTTCGTTTCTTGTTTCGCATTTCATTTATAACCTAAATTGTTTTGGAATACAAGCGGTCATTTTCGAGTTTCTTGATGTCGCCATTGTTGTTCTTAAAAACCTAGAAACTAACAGTCGTTTATATGCTTTCAACGTTTACTCTTGAAAAACTTATGTTATACATTTCTATGGATTGATTACACTAAACATTCTAGGGTTTCAAGTTTTCATTCCGAAAATTTTCAATAAATCTCAGAAAAACTTGAAATCTCTACTTATTTAACCCTTGAAGTAAAAGCCTAATTTTTGATTGTGCTTCTTTCGGGCAAAATCATCTAAATCAAAGCGTGATAGCGGGAAGGTGTTAGACCACGAGAAAGACATTCCTCAAGTGTGGATGTCAACCTTCGGGATATCCACTTTTTCCGCCACTCATGGCGTCATCGTGGCCTGGACCCGAAAACTCTACATACGGGAATGTGCATCGACCTTCAATCCGTCGGCACAATTGCCGCGGAGTCAAGGCACAACGGCGACATGAGCAGCGTCACGGAATTCTTCCACTCTTACGCCTCAACGACAAAGATTACGGCATTTTCTTGGTAGAAGAGTTCTACCAAAGGATGGAACTCATGAACAAGAACGCCCTGCGAGGATGGATTAGAGGCCGTCCGATTTCTATCACCGCCAAGACCATCTCCGCCATCATTGGTGTTCAACTTTGGTGGTGCTCTTGAGTCAACCATTCTTTGGTGCTGAACATGGGAAGCAATGAGGTGTACAGAGAACCACAAGGGAAGATCTTGAGGAATCTCTTCCCATTGCCGTCTCTTTGCACAAGCCACTTTGTTGGACAAGAGGCTACTTTTCAAGAGTGGTGCACATGACATGTTTGCAACTGCTGGCTTGACTCAACCTTACATGTCTTTATTTCTTGGACCCGTCTCGACTACGGTTGCCATCATCTTCAACGTGAAGCAATGGGTTGAAAAGCGAAGAATAACCCCCACTTGCAAGCGCCATTCGTCGGTGATCAACGCATGCCTTGAGACAGGAAGTCAACTATTCCATCAAGAAAGATGAGGCGATAGTGGTGTCCAAGGACAAGCGACTAACGCTTCGTTCTTGATAAATACAACGATGCGAGAACAAGCGAAGGCTGCAAAGGTCTTCCGCCCGTCTCCATCGACAAAGTCACTAAGCCTCTACCGATCATGGTGACTCGCTTCAACATGGAAGCTTATGGCGTAGCGGGACCTTCAAGAAGGCTTGCAAAGTTTGATGAGCAGTTGCCCGACGACCTCCATCAAAAGCCAAAGATACAGGCGATGAGGCGAGCAGTTGCTGTGGGCCAAGCAGAGCCAAAGGCAAGAAGGCCCGATAGGAAGATGTAGTACCAGCCGAAGAGGCAGGAGCCAAGTGGATTCGGAAGGAGATGAAGGAAGGCGAAAAGGACAAGATTCCACCAAACCAACTCCATCACCTTCCCGGTCAACCTTCCACGGCCACCATCCTCTCAAACTCAAACAACCTCTTCTTCCCAACCTTCCTCTCAAACTAAAAGACCACCCTCACCCTCACACTGCACTCCTAAACCAAAAGAAGAAGACTTCGTAAAAACTTTCGGACCGGCCACTTGCGGACATTCCTGCCTCTGATGAAGCGGTGAGTCTCCCATTCAGCCGCTAAGGAAGAAAGGAGGTCTGCCGGTACCAAGCCCTCTCTGCAGGCGACCCTCTGCCAGGCCAACCCAACCTGAAGCGACCAACCTTACCCAGGCGGCTGACCTCTACCGTTAACCAACCATCTACCGGCACACCTAGCCAACCTATTCCCCAGGTCATCTACTCGAGGAATTCACCACCTCAGGAGGAGTCTATCCCTCGGGAGGAGCCTCATAGGAGGAGCCTACAGAACCCCACACCTCCTCCTCCTCCTCACCATTTAACTACTCTCTAACCCATCTACACTGCCTCACCCGCCAAACCCAAACCACCTCTTCAACACCATCAAAACCATCCAAACCAATAGACTGCTCTGCTTTGCCAAGTTCCTCTTTGAACTTTCTTCAATAGCAGAGCTCTTCTCCCCTGACCAATAACTGCCTCAACCTACCGCTACGCAAACCCAAAGTCTTTTCTATCACGCCCCATCTTTACGGTTCTCTACCGACCCCTTACAGAATCCTCTATGTTAGTGAAAATTACTTGTCTTGACATAGAGATCGATTCACCCGGCCCTCCTCCTCCCTCACCTCAAATCATCTCTTCCTCTACCGACACCATACCAACCCAAGACTCTTCCTCTTCCGACTTCATCACTCCTCCACTCTACCCTTAGGCGGTGTTTCTGAAGCCACTACCTCTGCCCGGCCACGCTCCTATTCACGTTGGCCGAGGCAACATCATCTTCTTAGCCGACCAATCTTTGAAATTTTGTCAAGGCTGGACGCCATCTATGAACGGCTAGGAGCTCTCACTAGCATAACTACCGCTACAGCTGAGATAGCCACTACTGCGTCCAAGGCCAACGACCGAACTGCTGCTCTTCTATGCCAATTTCAAGATGATGTATGGACTCGTTTTGGACAGATGAAACATGAGTTCACGGACGTCAAGATCAATGTCGAAGCAAAACGCGACGAATGTGTCCGGATCTGCTCATCTCTCTTCTACGAGCTGTTCCATTCAATCACTCTACATCTCGGCAGTGGCCGCCCTCCTATCCTAGAGCTCAACAACTTAGCTCGAGACTCTGCTCACAATGTAATGAACGCTCATCGTGCTCATGATCTGGCCATCACGGAGGAGAAGCAAATGAGATCTATCAACCGAATGCTGATGGAAGAGAACAGTCGTCTTCGTGAAGAGCTCGACTACCGCTCTCGTTCCACCAGACCTCCCACTGATGCCAATGACGAGTAGGTACGAAGAATGGAAGAGCTAGAGAGACAGCGTAGGGAGAAGGAAGCAGCAGACAAAGGGAAAGGGAAAATACCTTGGTAAATTTGTATCTTTTCTTCCCTTCACCTTTGTATCTATCTTATCTTTTGAAAAATTCTGTAATCTGTAAACATCTTGTTTATAATACAGAAGGTTATCTGCTTTTCAAAAATTATCTTATGTTTAAATTCTTGTTCTTTCATTTTCTATATATGCTTAGAATTTAAACACCCAGTTTAAATTTATTTAAACTGTTTTGCTACTAATCTGTGTGCTGCTCTTTGATATCCTTATCTTTGTATGCACATATATTAGTCTTTACACTTGAGGTGCTCTTCTGTTTGATAGAGGCATGTCTTCCACTATTAAATGAATAAAATTCTTAGACATGCTATTATCTATCACATAGTCGGTTATAGCCCTCATTTGTAGTAATGATGACCAGATATAAATATGAGGAGATTGTTGATTCTTATTTGTATTAGATTTATATCTGTTCATACATTACCCTAGTTTTATACTTCAGTGGCTAATCGGGCTGCGTATCGATTAGCGTGACAACTGTGTATAGAACTTTGCCAAGTATAGTTTTTATAGAACTTCACAGGTTCAGCGGAAGACCTCTTCAAAGCTTCACCGAAAGACCTGCTCCAGCTCACAATCGGCAGACCTTGTCTACACTCGGTCAAGATCATGACGTGTCTAGTCAAGCATTCCATTATGAATCAATTTAAATTTATCCTTATCAGTTTGAATTTAAATTAAGACATTCCCTGACACCTCAATCCCGCCGAAAGCAGCTTTAAAGCGGAAGACTTTCGCGGGAGCAGTGGCAGGAAGCGGTCACCTCGCATGCGTAACAACTCTCAGTCTCGACACCCAGATTGCCCCACTTCCAAAAGATCTCATAAACCATTCCCTGCTCTAGATATCTGTGAAGACGAATTTCTTGACTGACAGCCCCATGCATTTAATGCATTCATAAAAGAGCTGTTAAAAGTCCTCGTCTTCTCCAACGGATCCTTTTGAGTGCACCTGCTATAAATGCTGCCATTAAAGACTGAAGAAACACCCAAGATCCAAGAATTGAACACTTGAAGAATTGCTCTGAAATTCAATAACTCCAAGTCTTACAACTCAGTGCATTCAAGAGAAACTCAACAGATCTAGAAGTCCTCGTCAACAACAAGAAGCTGTTCATCAACACTTATTGTTTTAACTTCTTGTTGTTTTCTTTCTTAAAGCTATACTTCTGCACGAATTAAATATCTTGTTTTCACAAATATTTAATTCCTTAGACCCCAAACACAAGTCAATATTTTGTACACGATCCATTAGGAATATTCTTTGTAATAGATATAGTAGAAAACATAGTGCACTATTTAAATCCAAGGTTGACTGCCTTGGTGGTGGACGTAGCACTCTTTATAGTGCGAACCATCCCAAAATACTTGTTTTATTCCTTTACTGTTTGTCTACTGTTTGAACTGTTTATTACTTTAGTTATCTTTATCCTTTATACAGCAGAACTTAAGTAACTTGTCAAAGGTCTACCGGTACTCCTTATCGGCAGACTTGAAACAGCTACTTTGAAAGTCTTCCGCTACTTCAATCTTTTCAATAGATTGTAAGTACCTTTCAAAGAACTTACTAAAAAGTTTTAAGTGTATAATAAGCTATTCAACCCTCCCCCCTTCTAGCTTATTATTGTGCCCGTTGGGACCCACAGTCATGCAAGTTTTTACAGAAGATTTATAAAAGACTTCTCAAAAATTTCTAAACCTCTATGCAATCTTTTGGCAAAAGATACAGAATTTATATTTGATCAAGAATGCTTAAATGCATTTAATTTGTTAAAAGAACAATTAACAACAACTCCTATTTTAACCAGCCCTGACTGGTCTCTCCCTTTCGAGATCATGTGTGATGCATCGTATTTCGCGATCAGAGCTGTGTTAGGACAAAGGGTAGATAAGAAACCCCATGTAATTCATTATGCGAGTAGGACATTGAATGATACACAACTCAATTATATAACCACTGAAAAAGAATTTTTAGTAGTTGTGTTTGCATTAGAAAATTTTTGATCTTACCTGTTAGGTTCAAAAGTTATTATATTCTCAGACCATGCAGCCTTAAAATATCTTTTGAGCAAGAAAGAGGCCAAGCCTAGGATCATTAGATGGATGCTATTATTACAAGAATTTGACATTACTATTAAAGATAAAAAGGGAACAGAAAACGTTGTTACCGACCATTTGTATAGGTTGGAATTTTTACCTTTACTTGAATATCATTTCTTGATAATAAAATCCTCATGAATGCAGACTTTCCCAATGAACAGTTGTTAGCAGTTAAATTTTTTGAACCATGGTATGCTGATTTTATCAATTATCATGTCGCAGATATCATTAATCCTAAGTTTGATTTTTATCAAAGGAAGAAATTTTTGGCGGATACTAAAAAGTATTTTTGGGAAGAACCTTATTTATTCAAAATATGTTCAGACTCCTTAATTAGAAGATGCATTCCAGATCAAGAACAACGAAGTATTTTGGCATTTTGTCATGAATACTCTTGTGGTGGTCATTTTAGTAGTGGTAAAACTGCTAGGCAAATCTTACAATCTTGTTTATAATGGCCTACCATTTTAAGAGATGTTGAAATATTTTACAAAACATGCGATAAATGTCAAAGGACTAGCGAAATTAGTAAAAGGAATGAGATGCCCTTGCATAACAATCTAGTTATTGAAAATTTTGATGTATGGGGAATTGACTTTATGGGTCCTTTCCCTGTTTCGAATGGTTGTGAATATATTCTAGTTGCAATAGACTATGTGTCGAAATGGATAGAAGCCATTGCTACCCGAAACAATGATGGTCAAACTGTTGTTTAGTTTTTCGATGATCATATATTTGATCAGTATGGAGTACTGAAAGCAATAATTAGTGAACAATGAACGCACTTCACCAATCGTTTGATGAATGCGTGTCTCAGGAAACATGGTGTGACTCACAAGTTGGCTACACCATATCATCCTCAAACTTCTGGCCAAGTAGAAGTTAGCAATAGATAAATAAAGGCAGTCCTTGAAAAGGCTGTTAGACCAAACCGAAAGGATTGGGAACCAAAACTTAAAGATGCTCTTTGGGCCTACGGAATTGTTTATAAGACCCCAATAGGAATGAGTCCTTATAGAATGGTGTATGGAAAAGCATGCCATCTTCCAATAGAAATTGAACACAAGGCGTATTGGGCCATTAAAACCCTTAATTTCGACGTAGCTTTGGTCGGTGAAGAACAGTTGTCACTCCAGTTCTTGTCTCTATACCGGCTCGTCGATTTGTTCGCAAGAAGTAGAAGGTAAATCTAGCTCTCAACACATGTAATTTTGTTCCCTTCCCTTTATCTACTGAACCCTCTCAGCGACTTGTCACTTCTACTGAGCCCAAATCACCTAGCCCTCCACATGTACAATACTTTGCCCCAATAAAGAATCCTACCTATCACCCAGTTTACAACTGCTTCAAGCCATATCAAAGTCATATCCCTCCAAATTGGGTCTTTCCCATCGACCATCTTCCCTTCTTCATTCAATCTCTTCTCTTATTCCACGAAGAGAAGAAAGCCGACCAACCTATAGTCAACCCAGTGAAATACATCAACCAAAACTACAATCGAAGATATGATTTCCTCTATCCTCCTACTCCAGTCAACATGTCCCCCAACGAGCTTGCTACCAACTATGGGAAATACTTCGATCTCCTGCCCCCTGTGGAACACATTTTATCTTTCAAATAATAAATTTCTGCAAGACAAACTGATACGTTCAGTTTGGAAAATGTACAACAATGTGCATAATATTCCTCCCATTTCTCTCAAAGACCCCTACTGCATTTGACGACCTATATCATCAGCTCAATCAGGACTTAAACTTTCTAGAAATTGATCATGCCAAGGTTCTCTTGGTTAAGAATGGTGTTGTCAAATACATTTATGACAACATCTTTTTTGCCAAAGCTCAATACCAGGCTTCTCATCCTCAACAATTACAACAGGTAGGAGGAGCCCCGTCTTCACAGCTAGTAGGAACCTCAAGATCTTAACAGCCAGTTCCTATCTCCACTGCTCCAGCTGACCATATTCCTGATCAATTTGGTCCTGTGCCTTCGATGCCAACTGAAGCCCCTATTGTTGACCTCCCAACTAAAGCCCATTCTGCTGATGTTCCAACTGAAGCTCAAGCATCTGCTGTAAATTTGAGCACAGCCCCATCTGCTGCCCCAATCAATGTTGCTTCCCTAATTGAAGAAGTCATACCCGATACCCCTCCATCTGCTACTAACCACATTGTCCGAGTCTTTTCTACTGCCCCTACCATTATTTCCCTTAAGATTCACCTTCAGTCACTTAATGATAAGAACCCGACTGACAATGAGGATGCAACTGCTAGCATTTCTACCTCTAATTCCAGTAGCTCTAATCCGGTAGTCTCCACAACTCTCTGGATGGCTTACAAGAGGTAGAAACAACATAAGACAGTCTTCATGGATGAGTCTTCTGATTCAGCAGTGTACATTATTCCCCCTCTTAAAGAACCCGTTGTTCCTTCACCTGCTGATGATGTTGCCCCTTCCTCCTCCACACAAATGTTTGTGCCCGTGAATGATGCTCCTCCTCATGACTTTCCTTCTGCAATTGACACAAATGTACGGCTTGATGCACTGCACATCCATCACCTTCATGTCAATGGAGTTTTCAAATGCTTATCTCATCAACTCAATGACATGCAAATTCAAATGGATTCAATTCATCCCAACCTACGAAGCACCATCTCTACTGAGGTACAAGATGCTATAGTCAATGGTGCTCCAAAGGAGGCTATTGCTGATGACTAGAATTCAATTCTGGCTTATCAAGGGGAATGTGCAAAGCAAACCGAAAATGCTAAAATCGTTATGTTTAAAGCCATTCAGGAGGAGAGGGTACATAGAGCAAGGACTAATGCTTATTTGGTTGAGCTAAAAGAGCTTAGGTGAACAGTTGGAATCACGACCTTCGAGATGAATACTGACAATAGTAACTGCTCACATAGGCAATGGAGCTGAAAAGGTAGCTGCTACTGAAAATATAGCTGCTGCCGCTGAAGCCAATGTTGGTGATACTACTGCCAACCCACCTATAGCTGATGGAGTTCAGACTGGAAGCTCAGAAGGATCCATAAGCTATTAGAAACTTCTACTACACTTAAAACTATTTATCTCTCTACTCTTATTTGGTTTTGGGTTCCTTAAAACATAGAATTAATTCATATTATATCCTGGTGTTCCTAACATCTTTTGCAGGGATTAATCTCTAAGTTCTAATCTAAACCTAAGAATTACTTTAAGCAATTTATTCATTGCTCTCTGTTTACAGTGAATGACTTAAAGTAAATAGGAGGAGATTGTTGGATTATACATAATTTACTTAAAACCATTAAGTTAGATGACTCAACTAATCTACGTTTTTGACCTAAAACTATTTCAGCTGATTACTCTTTCAAAACAACTATCAGCTAACACTTCAAAGATAATTATATAAAACTGATTATTTCCTTATTTGTTCAAACAAGATATTTCTAACACTTTGCTTGTCTATGCTAGGATAATATCTCATCTCTTATATCCTCTACACAAGATCCCTATGATCTTGTAAAAGATACTCTCATCCGATTTATTGGATTTCAAAATTCAAATCTTGCCTCCAATGGTTTGGATTTCAAAGCAACTCTATATAAAGACTTTTGAAGCAAATATTGAAGCACTGAAGGATTCATACTCTCTCAAGTAGAATACTCACTTGAATTGCCTCAGCCTTAAACTCTAGATAGATAGTCATAAACTATAACTCTTTTCTAGTTATTGTTTTTGACAATCATTGTTTCTTTATCCCTTACTTCTTTCATATCATTAAGGAATCATTTTCTTGTCCCACGAGTGTGATTGACTTTCAATCATACTCCCGAAACACCACTTTTTGTTGTACACTGATCCATTAGTGATCACCTAGATTATTAATAATAGTGCACTTCAAAATCCAAGTTCGACAAATTCCGTAGTGGACGTAGCAGCTTACGATGCGAACCATTTTAACTGCTTTGTCTCTTATTATTTAGCTTACAGAAACTGTCCTCACACTTAAGCAGTTTCAATCTACTTAAGTGTCAGCCAGTGAGTTTCATTAGTTTCTTACTTAGTTGTTTTGTAAATTGTTTTTTCAGTTCATTCTTTATAACTTATGATCTTTAGAAAACATTTCAAACTGTGTCAGCAGGCAGACCCCATTTATCTTTGCTACTGACAGCATCAGCTCTAAAGAATTTTCAATACTTTAGTCAGTTAAAAATATTGTCATGAAATTAGATATGACCAAAGCATTTGATAAAGTTTCATGGTTCTATCTTATTAAATGTTCTAAGGAAGTTTGGCTTCAGCGAAGCTTTTATAGATATGATCTGGAGGTTGATTTCTAACAATTGGTTCTCGATCTTAGTTAATGGCTCCACAGCAGGTTTCTTTCATTCCTCGAGAGGTCTTCGCCAGGGTGATCCCTTATCCCCTGTTTTATTCATTCTTACTATGGAAGTTTTGAGCCGAAGCCTCAATGCTTTACACTCCTCTCATCCGCATGTGGCTTTTTCTTCGGCTAGCGGTTGCCCGTCTGTTTCCCATCTTGCCTTCGCAAATGATATTATTATCTTTTGCAATGGTAGTCGTCATTCTCTCAATAATCATATTTACCTTTTATCCCATTATGAATGATGTTCGGGTCAAAAAATCAATTCTAGCAAAAGCAGCTTCACGGTCTCCCCTAAGCTTCCTACTAGGTGTCTTTCTTCCAATGCTGATTCTTTAGGCTATATTCAGAAAGATTTTCCCTTGATTTATCTTGGCTGCCCCTTATTTAGTGGTCATAAGTTAAAAAAATATTTTGATCCTCTTTTCCTCAAGTTACGATCTCGCATCAATTCTTGGACTGGGAATTTTTTGTCTTTGGATGGGAGGATAACTCTTATTAATCATGTTCTTCAATCTATCACTACCTACCAACTTGCTACCCTTGATCCTCCAAAAGTCGTTATTAAAGTGGATGAAAAAATGTTGGCCAATTTCTTTCGGGGTCATCTTGATGGTAAATAGAAACATCATTGGATTGCTTCAAAGAAGTGTTATTCTCCTGTTCTGAAAGAGGGGTAGGAATTCGTTCTCTCAGTGATATTAGTCGTGTTTATTTTGCTAGCAGCTGGTGGCATTTTCGGACTCAATCTTCGCTTTGGTCATCGTTTTAAAAGCTAAATATTTCCCTCACATTCATTCTGTTCAGGCTTCGTCCAGAGGTTCGCATATTTGGTGTCGTATGTTAGACATCAGGCCCTTTGTTGAACAACATTTAAAATGGATTTGGGTCATAGGAACTGTTCTCCTTGGTTTGATGGGTAGCTTGATGGTGGTCCTATCTCCAAACAAAATGGTCTTTCTATATCGTCGGTCTGCGAGCTGTTTGTTGATTCCTCGCATTTAGAGCCTGCTGCTTCCTCCCTTATTGCTCCATCTGATTTACGTCGTATTCAAGATCATGATCTTTTTCTTTCTGATAAGGATGATGCCCCCTGCTGGACTCTCGCTGCTAATGCTTGTTTCTCTATCACTTCGGCCTAGCAACATCTTCGTGTTTCTTCTCCGAAGTTGTTGTCCACAAAATTCTATTGGAATCATAAAGTTCCAAAACATATTAGCATTTTTATTAGGCGCCTCCTCTAGCATAGACTGCCGATTAATGAGGGTCTTATAAAGAAGGGATTTCATATGGTCTCCAATTGTTGCTGTTGTGAGTCGGGCAATTCAGAGACATTTAATCATGTCTTTCTTCACAGCCCCATTGCCACTCATATGTGGTCCTTTTTCAGTGCAGACCAGTGTTTGCACCCTCGCTACCTTTCCATTCTTCAGTGATGTATGTCTTGGTGGTTTCATCCGTCTCGCTCCTTTGATCATATTCTTCTTCCTAGTCTGATTCTTTGGCATCTTTGGAAAAATAGGAACTCTATTCTCTTTGATAATCAGGGTCACACTTTTTCGAGCATTATTAATTCTATTAGTGCTGATCTTCAAATTATTAAGGCTGCCAACTCCGGTACTATGGGTTTGCCTTCGAGCCCTAAAATCAAGCTGATTCGTTGGATTACTCCACCTTCAAATCTGGTTCAACTTAACATGGATGGGGCTTCTCGTGGTAATCCCGACTTTAGTGGGGGTGGTGGTATTATTCGTAATTCTAATGGTAATATTATTTATGCCTTCTCTGATTAATATGGGATTGCTTCTAATAATATTACTGAGGCCAAAGCTCTTCTTCATGGTGTTCATTGGCTCCGTGACTTGGGGTTTTCGTAAGGTGTTCGTTGAGCTGGATTCTTAGGTTTTGGTTGATTGTCTCATTAATGGTCATATGCCTCCCTGGTGGTGTTGGTCCATCATTCAACAAGTTTTGGCTATCCATAAGGACATGGACTTTCAGATTGTTCATTGTTTCATACAGGCTAACTGCGTGGCAGATCTTCTCGTTAATTTGGGGTGTGATTCTTTGGTCGATTCTAGCTTTGCTTCTGCCTGAGATCTTCCTCCTTGCATTCGCGGTTCTATCATTCTGGATAAGGATGGCACTATGTATATTAGATGCTCAAAATAGATTAGTTTCTTTCTTTTTAGGGATCTTTGATTGTCGCTTGTTTATTTATTTATGAGGTCAGGCTCCTCTGTCCTCCCAGTATAAGGGCAAGGCTGGTCATTCCCCTCAAGTTTGTACTCTCCTTTTCCTTTAATAATATTTAGCAGGGTGCCACCACTGTTTCCTTAAAAAAAAAAAACTCTATATCAGTTGACACAAAAGTTGTATTTTCCGTTGCAACTTTTGAAGTTTTTCAAAACATCCTTTAAAGTTTAAAAGCCTATTCACCCTACCCTCTAGCCTTATTTGTTGCGAACTCAACTTACACCTACATACAGCCAAACCCTTACAGGACTATTCTTAAAAAATATGACCAAAACTCCAAATGTACCCTTCTATCTCTTTGCAAAAATCAAAGGGGTTCAAATCAATTTCAATGCCTCTACCATTTTAAATGCCTTCCGAGACATAAAAACATCAGGCTCAACCATCCTATCTTTTCCCACATATACAGTGTCACAAGGATGGATTTCCATGCTTGGAAATATTCCAGAACTTCAAGCCCAAAGCCAGATGAAGAACATGTTCCAACCTCTTCATTATTCCGTAGCTGTTGTTATTGACAAGCGCCTTCTGGTTAAGACTGGAGGCCATGATAAGATTTTATATGCACAATTATCCTTAATGTCTGCAATTTTCGAAAACCATGACATTAACTGGGCTGTAGTCTTGGTTGAATTGGTGGCTAGAAGCATTGAAAAATACAAGAACAACCTCAAATCTAATAAAGCCAGGTTGTCTCACCACCTAATTATCACCCACTTCCTTAGGCAGTATCCTGAAATCAACATGAAGGTGATATCCACAGATGTGATTCTACCAGTAAGAATTAGGGAAAAAAAATCAGTAGGAGATATCACAAGGGAACTCAAGTGTAATAGGCTTGCAAGAAAAATAAGGAATGTTCATGCTGCTGATATTAACAGAAGAAGGAGAAGAAATTTGTTGCTTGATGAAGAAGCAAAAATTGAGGAGGCTGCTGCTGCCATAGCTGCTGATAGTAACAGAAACAGACCTAGGAGAAGATCAAGAAGAGTAAGACAAAGACTGATACAGAAGCAAACCCCTCTACCTTTGTCCCTTTTCCATTTGCAAATGAAAATCCACCCTCCTCTCCAGAAGCTAAATTAATCAAATTCTTCCCACCAATCAGAAATCCAACCTATCACCTAAGACACTCCTACTATGCCAAAAGTCCAAATCCTATCCCTCCAAACTGCATATTACCTATTGATCACCTGCCCTGTTTTTTTCAATCCTTCCTATCTTTTCATGAGGCATAGAAGCCACCAGTCAACTCAATAACATACATTGATGGTGCTTTCAATAGAAGACCATATGTCTTGTATCCTCCTACTCCCAGTCTATCTAGGGAAGAGTTGATCTTGAATTGTTGAAAATACTTTAGTCCTCTGCCCCTGCTGTGGAACAACTTCTATCTCTCCAATGACAGGTTCATACAAGATAAACTTGTCATGCTTGCTTGGTTTAGTTACATCAGATTACATAATCTACCTGCTCTACATCCGAATGACCCATACTTGGTAGGTAGATGTGCAAGACCAGAAGATGATCTGATTCAGCAAGAGTGGGAGCATCTAGAAGTAGATGGAGACATTTTATGCATAATTCAAAGGTTGGAGCTAAAATATATCCATGCGGCTGTTAACAAAACAAATCAAGCCTATATTGAACTCTAAAGGCAGATGTCTAAAATTGAAAGAGGTCTTCTTCCCTCTATAGCCTTTCCAGATGCCTTTCCATCTACAAAATTTTTTGGGCCTCCCCCAGCTCCTACTGCTGAAACCACCTCTTCTACACCTACTACTGAACCATCCCCCAACATCACACCTACCTATACCACATCGTTAACCCCCATTCTATAGTTCCTTCTTTCAAACCTTCAACTGATGCCTCATCTTCAGCAACTGCTACTGATATTTTATCCTCCTTAGAGCCTATGCCTACTACCTTGCCCATGGTCATACCTGCTGCTCCAGTCTATGACGTCATTTTAATTGAGCCAGTTGATGAGCCACAAGATTCTGCTAAATCCCTTTCTCTGCAAATTCAAGACTATGTCGGTCCTTCTTCAAGCTCTCAAGCTGAATGTGAAGAAGTTCAAGCTGAAACTTCCATATCTGCTTTTGACACACCCACACCTTCAGCAGCAAAAGGTTTGGTAGACTACTCCTCCACTTCATCTGATGAAAGTGATGAAGAAGAAGTTGATGAGGAAGCAGATAATTAAGAAGAGGATGCTGAGTCTGTGCTATCATCCTCCTAGCTTACATATTAGCTTAAACAGAGGAAACAAGCCATCATCAAGAAAGAACTTCAGCAACCAACTCGAAAGAAGACTGTATTTGAAGACTCTCCAGAACCAGAAACCACACCAGCCACTCCACCACCTGCTAACTTCCTCATGCCTACTTTGTGACGACCTGACCCGAACCCCGATGAGGAATCGTGTGTCAAGTCATCCAAATAGGACTACAATTCATGCAAGGACTCAATTATAGAAAACAACGTGCCGCAACATTATAGACATAACGCAACTCGGCACCAAGAGGCCAGAAAATTTTAAAACTTTTCAAACCTGATATAACAGTTAAGGACAAGTAAATCAATTCATCGGCGACTTTACTACCAGAACCCAATAATAAACAGTTTATAACAATAGCTAATCAAATACTCAACGGAAAACATAGTGATTAACTACAAAACTATACAAGGCTCGGCGTACATGCGCCGGCACTCAAAATATAATACAAAAGGCTACAAGTTATAAACGTAAAGACAACAAGTTCAAGTTTCCCAAAAGTAACGTCTACATGACTTGCTATACCCAACGTCCTTTCAAAAGAGAACAAAAGAAGGACATCTCTATAACAACCTCATCGCGAGCGATCTCGGACAAGCACGAACTCAGCAACACTTCAACGGGAAGGACTTGGATAACTCAGATCTAAAGCAGTAAAAGGGATGGGGTAAGTCATAAAGACTCTGTAAGCTAACAATTATGCATGTCATAGCATCATGCAACATACATAGCAAGATTTCATCATTAATATCAAGTCAATCAAAACATTAATTCATATAACACTTAGTTCACATATCCATGGTAGCACGTTTGTTTCATATAAGTGCTATAAAGTAAACCACATATAAAGAGGATATGTTATAGAACCTGTAAGACCCCGAACCTTCGTGTAATTGACCTTATTGCTTCGCGTGTCGTTCAACCGTAACCTCGCTTACTTGACTTGAGGTAAGAACCTTAATTAATATAGGTAGGCTATATAGGAGCCAATATATTAGTTCCATATGTTCCATAGACCTTAACTAGTTAAAGTTACAAGACGCATACCGACGCTGTTCGTTACTTGACTCGGTTTAGTGTTTCCTCGCGTAGTTCTTTCGTGAGACCTCGATTTTACTCCTAATCATTCCTCCACTTGTCTTGAGAGTTATTTGAGTCTCATAAGGCCTTGGTACACAAGTTTTATGCTTGTTTGTTGAATCGCCGCCGACCGTGTTGATTTTGGCCTTAGCGATTCCCTCGTTGCTCGTATTGCCTCTATTTCGTCGTGTTCGTTGAATTCTTGGCTTTATATTTAGATCTTAGCCATGCTTAAACAAGTCTTTTTCATGCCCAAGTCATCTTAGTTTGATTGGTGTTTGTTGGTAGTTTGATTCATTGATCATTCGTCGCGTGAGTTGAGCCTTGTTCTATCCTGTTCTGGTGTTGTTCGGGTGCGTTTCCGACTTCGTTTTGAGTAGGGTTAGACCTTAGAATGATTGCCCATAAGTTTGGGATCATTTAGGACAAGTTTAGACCAAGTTTAGAGATTCGGAGCCGAGGGCATGGCACCTTGCGGGCGCCCGCCCGATGCCGGGAGAAATTGCAAAGTGGTCCAACTTGGGAGAAGCCTCTGCAGCTGAGGCGGCACGCATGGGCTTGGGTGAGGCGCCCGCCTCACCCGGATGTGCAATTACGGATTTCTTTCCCTGCTTTTGATTTTTTGGCGTGAAAACCTATACTACCCCCATTTTAACCCCTCCCCTTTGTCTTGTCCACAGCTAGGAAGGGCAGGATGGTCATCCCTAACCCTTTATGATCTAATTTCTTCCTCTTCCTCCCTCATTTCTTCCATCCACCGTGAGTTTTAGAGAGAGAGGGAGAAGGAGCTTCCATGGGAGATTTGCCGATTCCCGGAGTTCCGGCCATCGGTTTGTCGAGCCGCGACCGCCATCGCGAAGCCCTCGCCGAGTAGAGTCTTTCCCCTCGGTTTGTTTTCCACGTCCTAGACGTTTGTGGCTCGATTGAGGTACGTTACTTGAGCCCTAGTTTCTCTCTCTACTTGCATCTTGTTGATAGATAGTTAGAGACTTGTTCCTTGTGAATTATTGTTGTTATACATGTCAAAATTCTATGTTTTCATGGATATCAATAGATTTTGGTTAAGGGTTTGAAACAAAAGGGGTTATTGAGTATAATGGAATTACTATGATTTAAGATTGAATTTTGTTGGGTTAGAAACCCGGATAAATTGTGAATCCCGAATTTATGCCTCGAACTAGAAAATGGGGACTTTGTAATTTGATCCAAATGAAGTCAATTAATTATAAAATTTGTTACTTGAACCTTAGGATAAATTCCTATAGCTTCTTGTGTTCATTGAATCTCAATTGCGAAATTTTGAGAATTGCTCGGGTGAGACCAAATTGGTAATAAGATTGAGTCTTGGCTTAGGACTCTAATTGAGTCTCTTGAATGATGATTAAGTGCGAGATTATCGCTAATCCTTGGGTGGTTTACGTGTGAGTCGAGAATGCGTAACTCGAATGACAGACGTTTTGAATGGGTTCAATTATGAACTAGAACCAATAATACTAGTTGGACTTTTAATGAAGTCCCAAGATTAGTAGGAATGTAATATGTGACTTTAATTGGGAACCTTGTTAACATCCTTGGAAAATCCGGGATTTCTTCGTGATAATTCTCCCTTAGGAAGGATATTTGAATCGTGTATGCTTTAGTACCCTCTATGATGGGAATCTTGAGTTGTCGTAAAGATGACTGAATAATCATCCAAGTCATGTGTGTAGTGATGGACTTTTGAAGTACCATCACATGGTTAATTGATGAATCTTGAGTAGTCTTAAGTCTTCTGTTCTTCAAGAAGTGCATGCTTGATCTTTAGTTCTTAAGGGAACCTCGAGGGGATTTTATAATGTTATATATCTTATGATTCTATGGAACTGAGCTTGATAAGGTTTGTTTGTGAATGATGCATGAACTTCTATGTCTACTTGAGATTATGACCTTTAAGCATATTGTGTGTCTTATCTTCGTAATTATCTTCCTATTGAGTATCAACGTGCTTTGATTTATGATTCTATTAACAAATGGAATTTCGAACTTGAAATTGAACTAAGCTTGGTTTGACGATAATCAACTTAGGTTTCCGCCTTTTATACGTGACTTAGTGAATTTTGAACTAAGGTTCCTAAAGGGAACGAGAACTTAGCCATGCCTCAAACAAGAACCTAGAAAGGAGTCTTGGAACACATATAGTGTTCAAACTCTATTTGATTGGAATTTTAGAAATGACTCGACAGAGTCGATGCTAGTGAGTCATTTAATAATACCGACTCAACGATAAACCCTACGACGCTTGAAATCCGTTTAACTAGAATACTAGTTTCGAGATTCTTAATTTAATTCATGATCATGCTTGATTATTAGTCGTAAAGAATAACATGCCCACCTGACTTGAATGAGATCGCTATTACCGTGCTCGTTCTTGCTTGATTTCTTATATAAGTAAATATTACTTGTTTTCCCCAATAAGTCCAGCTGGCATACTTGTCTTGTCTTGTCCTGTCTTGTCTTGTCCTGTCTTGTCTTGTCCTGTCTTGTCTTCCCTGGTTGACAATTCGTCTACCATTACGAATCATGAGATTCGTGATAGTGATGGGTTGCCGAACCAGAAACGTGCAAACCCCCTCCATTCTTGATCACTTTGGAGAAGAGTACCTTGTGTAACCATTAGGGCGCTTGGAATAATACTATCCTGGGTCGATGTGCCATCTCGTACATCCGACAACACGTTCCTGTTAACAGTTTATCTTGCAGGAGCTACATTGCGGCACCAGATTTATATCATATCCTCTTATATGTGGATTTCTTCTAGCATTTGTGAGAACGAAGTGCTATCATGAATATGTATACTAAATGCCTGTATATACTTGTTCTTGATCGCTTGACTTTCGTGATAGGCCTATGAATTGTATGATACGTATATATGTAGATATACATACTCCTACCTGATTAACCCTGATCGCCTGCATATGTATATATATGTAGATATACATACTCCTACCTGATTAACCCTGATCGCCTGCATATGTATATATATGTAGATATACATACTCCTACCTGATTAACCATGATTGCCTGCATATGTATATATATGTAGATATACATACTCCTACTTGATTTACCCTGATTGTCTTCGTATGTATATAGTTGTAGATATGCATATCCTTACATGATAAACTTCCATGAATGAATTTTTTGGTACATAAACGAATTTACATACCACACTTGATAATCCTATGAGAGACTTGGTATATGTATATTTATAAATATGCATACCTCTACTTAATTATTCTATGAGAGGCTTGGGATGTTCTACAATAAGATATATATCCATAATCATGATTATTCTTGTGCCTTGCTTCCTGACTTGTTTGACTGTTTGTGAACAGGGGATTCACCCTGATTCATCTTGGTAGTCTGGTAAAGGACCGGTTTCCATACAGTACAACCCGATTTACTGGGTCTTCGTCGTAGCACGATATCATTTCCTCTTATGGCAATTTTCAAATTATGTCATATTGTTTAGTAGTAACGCATCGGGTCATTATGACTCATCCCGCACTTTGTTTTCTAGTTGCTCAGAGTCGATTGAGGACGATAGTACGTGACCGTAGCAGGCATCACGCTGACCGACAGCTTGATTCCATACCGAGCTTGAAGTACGTGTGTTCGTGATTGTAATGTCGATATTTCCGAGTAGTAGCTTGTGGACTCCTATCTCCTCTAGCATCCTTGACTTGTATATCATTTCCATATATTCTTGTGAGCTCGTTGTATTGTAAGGTTATTTAGACTTTACAATGGGTACGTGAATACTTGGGTTTTGATTTGGTTCTCCTTTGGGCCGACGTGTTGTTGTCGTTGCCATAGCCTTGGTTTTGTATTCGCTTGTATCCTGCACGCAAAGAGCTTTGGGCTTTTCTCTATCCTAGTTATTATTATTGTTGGTTAACCCCGACATGTTTTAGCCGTAAGTGTTTTATCAGTTGGTCCTCACAAACGCCACTGAGTGCCGATGGTTTGTCCAAATAGCCTCTGAAATGTCAAGGGCACGCGAAGTTTTTTCTTTCCTTCGAGATTTATGTCTCTCTGGTATCTCTTGGCCTTGGTTTCGAGCTTCATAGCTCGACTACTTTTCCATGTCGCTCCGCATACCGATTTTTGTAAACCCGTATTTTTAGTACGGCCTTATATTTGTGTTTCGAGCTTTGTTAGCTCGACCGTCCGACTCGCACTATTAATTTATAAGTGCTTGCCCTCTTCCCCTTTTGTCCTAGCGACGTGACTGGATTCCGCTCCTGAATCCCGGCCTGCCGCCACAGCTTGGTAATGTAGCTGCTAGCTATGTACCGTGATAGGATCCATGGCCTAGATTGGGTTTGTGTGTCGCCGAGCATTTTTCGTTGAACGTTTCCTGACAGCTTATCGGCATGTTCTTTTGCACAAATATAGACTTGGATTACTAAGTTCTCGTTGGTCTAGATTGCCG
>JABEVN020002658.1:0-20786 GCA_013146195.2 Codonopsis lanceolata
TGCATGCCATATACTTATAACTTGAGATGAAACCAAAAAGATTTTATGTTTGAGTTATGTTTGTAGTTGTATTTTAGTTTTATATTTATGTTTTTTTGTATTTATCACGCATAGTCGAGTCACTCGAAAGTCTCCTGAGTTTGTGGGTTTATAGAGGAGTGTAAATAGTGTCACCCTCACAAAAAAGTTTTTAATTTTCGTTATTTATATGTTTTTGTATTTATAAGTTTATTTGTTTACTCGTGTGACGCAAAAGTTCAAGTTTGAGGGTATTTGATCGATGTATTTTATACGTCGATTTTATATACGTGACTTGAATTAGGCTATTTCAGAATCTTTTGAGTACTAATATATGTTTTTGGTGAGTTTTGTAAGTTGGGTTGTTCGTGAAAATGTGGCGAAACTCGGGTTTTAAGTGCAAATACAAAGAAAGAAAGAATTGAAGAAAAAATGAAAAGGCTCATTCTCGGACACCTTGCGGCCTTGAGTGCCTCGCACTGCGACCGCAAGGTGGCGAGATATCGCCTCGAAGCCGGCAATCGAAGAGCCAAGAAGCACACAGGGAGCCTTGCGGACGCTTAGGTATTCAACTTTGCGACGCAAGGTAGGCGGAATGCTCAATTTTTCGAGTTTTCACAGGTCATTCGATTCAATCACAACTCCCAGTATATATAAGTGGAATCTGAGCTTAAGAATAGAGGGCCTATGGAAGGCTCTCTTTACATAGATTTTAGGTAGTTTTTAGATTGTATAACATAGTTGAGTTTTGTAATTTCAAGTATTGAAGATCAAATCATGTCTTCCATCATCTCCATGTGATGTTCATCGTATGATGAACTAAATCATCCATAATCTAGGAGGTGGGAGGTAACTTGTATCGAATTTATGTTTTTGATTTCATATTTATGTCTATTCAATGCTTGTTGATTGTGTTGTTTATCAATCCTCTATTATTTTGCTTTGAACAAATGAATGTAATCGCAAATAATAAAGGCTTAGAGGTGCGGATATTTGCATGACCAAGTGCATATGTCGTACAACGGCTCACCAACACAATAAATTGGACCTATCGAAGCACGAGAGTGATAAGTTAGGACGGGGTTTACATGATCTAGGTGACAGATAGATCATAAATCTAGTGACGACTAGTTAATTCTGTGCTTAGGATATGGAATGGGTGAATTTTGCGGGATGGAGGCCGAACCAATTGTTCAACGGACCATATCTATTTTTAGTGAACGAACCCAAGACATTGAATGACATTATTATGAATTGAACATAAAGGAGATATAAGTGAAACGAGAATCCTAGATTTCCACTCACCATAAGATCTTCATATATTGTTATTCTTGTCTAGTTAGTTAACATCTATAACTAGTAATTTAGAGTAGAATTAAACATAAAAAACCCCCCTTAGGTTAATAATTTGCTATCTATAATCCTTGCTTGTTGTTAAATCACTTGTCTCTGTGGGTTCGACCCTTGCTTCCGAGTCTATTCTATAATAGTCTTGTACACTTGCAAGGAAATAGATAAATAAAACAATCGATCATCTGCAGTTGAGGATATAGGTAAAGGAAATAGTAAATAGTTAAGAGAAAACAAGCAGTAAAGGAAGAACACAAGTATTTGGGATGGTTCACACTATAAAGAGTGCTACGTCCACCACCAAGGCAGTCAACCTTGGATTTAAAAGTGCACTATGTTTTCCACTAGTTCTATTACAAGGAATATACCCAATGGATCGTGTACAAAAATATTGACTTGTGTTTGGAGGTTTGGGAATTAAATATCTGGGTAAATAAGATATTTAATTCGTGCAGAAGAATAGTTATGAAGGATAACAACAAGAAGTTAAAAGATAAGTGTTGAAGCAGGTCTTCTTGTTGTTGTCGAGGACTTCTTGATCAGTTTAAGATATTGAATGCACTTAGTATAAAGACTTTGAGTTGTCGAAGATTTTCAGAGCATTTCTTGAAGTGTGTATCTTCAGTCTTTAATGTAGGTATATATAGCTGGAGCATTTTGGAGATCCGTTGGGAAGACGAAGTGTAACAGCTCTATTAGGTTGAATGCATTAAATGCATGGAGCTGTCTTGATGGTTTCGTCTTCCCTGTTACTGAGCAAAGAGTAGGTGCAGAGATATTTGCAGAGACTGGTAGGAGAGCAATCCGGATGTCAGATCTGCAAGAGTTGGTACAAACTGTAGGTGACAGTCTGTTCACCTTCTCTGTCACTATTCAGACTGCGAAAGTCTTCCTACTTTTCAGAAAGCTGTTTTAGGCGTGTCTGAGAAGCCAGGGAATGTCTTAATTTAAATTCAAACTGATAAGGATAAATTTAATTGATCCACTAAGACTTGTTTGTCTGGACACGTCATGCTTGACCATGTGCAGACAAGGTCTACCGCTGGTTGCTATTTGCAGGTCTTCCGGTGAAGCACAACTGAAGTCTTCCGCTGAACCTGTGAAGCCTATAAAACAAACTATTCTTTGGCAAAGTTCTATACACAATTGCCACGCTAATTGCCCCGCAGCCCAATTAGCCACTAATGTATAAAACTAATGTAATGTATGAGCAGATATAAATCTAGATATAAATGAGAATCAACAATCTCCTCCTATTTATATCTGGTCATCATTACTTACAAATGAGGGCTATAAACAACTATATGATAGATAATAGCATGTCTAAAAGTATTTTTAATTTTTATTACGGTAGACATGCCTCTATCAAACAGGAGAACACCTTAGGTGTAAAATCTAATCTAGGTGCTTACAAAATAGAAGAGAAAAGAGAGAACAGCACACAGATTAGTAGTAAACAGTTCAAATATGGATTTAAACTGAGTGTTTAAATTCTAAGCAGGTATGAATTGAAATAACAAGAATTTTAAACAATAGACATTTTTGAAAGTCAATTAATCTTCTGTATTAAAAACGAGAAGTTTAATATTACATAGTTTTCAAAAATTAAGATAAATACAAAGGTTAAGGGAAGAAAAGATACAGATTTACCAAGGTCTTTTCCCTTTGCCTTTGTCTGCTACTTCTTTCTCTCTTCTCTGTCGCTCAAGCTCTTCAGTTCTTCTGATGTATTCATCATCGGCAGAAGTGGGAGGTCTAGTGGATCGAGAATGGTAGTCCAGCTCTTTACGAAGACGGATGTTCTCTTCCAAAAGCATCTGGTTGATAGACTTCATTTGTTTCTCCTCCGTGATGGCCAGATCCCGATCTCATCGAGCATTCATAACATCATGAGCGGAGTCGCGAGCAATGTTGTTGAGCACGAGAACAGGCGGGTGGTTGTGGCCGAGATGGAGAGTGATGGCGTGGAATAACTCATAGAACAGAGATGAGCAGAGCCGGGCGCATTCAGAGCGTTGAGCTTCAACGTTAATCTTGACATCCGTAAACTCGTGCTTCATTTGTCCAAAGCGTGTCCATACGTCATCTTGGAATTGTCGAAGAAGAGCAGCATTTCTATCATTGGCCTTGGACGCGACAGTGGCAAGCTCAGCGGCAGCGGTGGAGATGTTTGTCAGTTCTCCTAGTCTGTTGTAAATGGCGTCCAGGCGAGACAAGATTTTAGCATTGGCCGATTGAGAGGTAGAAGTGTCTAGGCCAATGTGAATATGATCACGGCCGGTAGAAGAGGTGGCTTCAGCAGAGGACATGGGCCGGAAGGGCTGTTGGAGAGGTGGAGTGACTGAGCCGGAAGAGGTTGAGTCACGGGAGGGGAAAGTATGGGTAGAGGAGTCGGTTTTTGGTGGGGAGGGAGGTTTTGGAGGGGAATCTATCTCAATGTCAGTGTCGGAGTTATCACTGACGATTGATGATTTTGGTAAGGGGTCGGTAGAGAACCAAAAAGAAGGGGCAGGATAGAAAAGGGATTTGGGTTTGAGGAGGTTTGGATGTGGTTGGGCTTGGGGGAATAGATCTGCTACCGATGAAAGTTCAAATAGAAACTTGGAGGCAGCAGAGTCTAATGGTTTTCTAGGAGAGGGTTGGGTTGGTTTAGATTGTGTAGATGGACTGGTTTGGGTTCAATGGGGTGAAGAAGGGGTAGATGGGTTTGGGGAATAGTTGAAAGGGGAGGGAGGAGGTGTAGGAGTTCTGGTAAGCTCCTCCTGTCCTTGTGGCTCCTCCTGAGGGATGGACTCCTCCGGAGGGGGTGAAGTCCTCTGAATAGATGACTCAGTAAGTGTGGGTTGGTTTGGGTTGTCGATAGAGGTTGGTTCAGCGGTAGGGGGTTGGTCGTCGGTAGAGGGTTGATTGGAGGCAGACTTCTTTTTCTTCCTTAACAACTGAATAGGGGGCTCAGCTGCATCATCGGCAGAATCTTGAGTGTCTGCAGGTGGCTGGGTTTGAAAGGTTTTACGTAGTCGCCTACGTTTTGGTTTTGGTTTTGGTTTTGGTGAAGGTGAAGGTTGTCGTTTGTTTTTAGGAGAAGGCTGGGTGGAGGAGGTTGGTTGAGCTGGAGAAGATGGTGGAGGAGATGAAGGCTTATCGGCGAGAAGAGCAACCGCGCTTGTCTTGTCTGCCGCCTTCTTGCCTTGCGATCCATTTGGCTTGACGTTTCTCAGCTTCGTCTTCTGCCGCCCGTGCCTTTTTGGCCTTGGCTATTTGTTTGGACTTCAACAGCTGCTCTAATTCGTCAGCCAAATCCTTTGCTTGTTGGTGAAGGGTTTGAGCTATTTGTTCATTGCATTTGTCAGATGCCTTTTTGAAGCTCTTCCTAGCAGCTTCATATGCATCCATGTTGAAACGCGTAACGACTATAGGCGTCGGCTTAGCAACCTTTTCGTGAGAGATAGGTGGAAGTCCTTTTTGCTGTCGTCGCTTGTTTTCATATTCAGTGTATTTGTTGAAGAACGAGGCGGTCAGCTGTTTGTCCTTTTTCACCAAAATAAGTTCATCTTCCTTAATGGAAGAGTTGATTTGCTCTGTGTCTCGTAGAAGAACGTAATGAGCCTGACAAAAGGTCGTTTGCTATTGGGGTTGTTCTTTACTTTCTCAACGCACTACTTCAGCTCATTGAACACAATAGTGCCGTAATTGAGGTGAGTCTGTAGGAAGACGACACTTGTGAGGTTCAGCTGTTGTGTAGTGAACATATCGTGGGCCCCGCTTTTGAATAGCAGGCCCTTATCAATCAGATGGCTTGAGCAGTAGACGTCCAGCGGGAAGAGGTTCCTCAACATCTTGCCTTGAGGTTCTCTTGGAGTATCAACTCCCTTCATTGCTTCCCAGGCATGGTTAGCCTCAGCAGTTGATGATTCTAGTTCACCACCAAAATGTATGCCAATAATAGTGGAAAATGTCTTGGCAGTGATGGAGATGGGTCGACCTCGAATCCATCCTCGCAGTGCAATTTGATTTCTGACTTCCATTCGTTGGTAGAATTCTTCAGCCAGGAGGATGCTGTAGTCTTTGTCATCAAGGTAGAAGAGTGGTAGAATCCCCGAAGCGTTCATATCTTTATAGGCTTTGACTTCGGCGGCAATCGTGCAAACGGATTTGAGATCTATGCACATGCCGGGTATGTACAGTTTTGGGTCCAGAGGGACTATGACGTCGTGAGCGGCGGGAAATGGAGGGTACCCAGGTAAATTGACGTCCGACCTGGTGGGATGACTTTTACAGGGTCAAACTCCTTCCTGCTGTCACGTTTAGATTTTGAAGAGGGTTTAACCTGCAAGAACACATTTTAGAAATTAGGGCTTTTTACCTCACATAATAAACAAGCAAAGATTTCAATTTTTTCTGAAATTATTGGAAATTTTCGACGAAAAATATTGCAACCCTTGAATGTTTTGGGAAAATGAACCATAGAAACATTAACGGATGATTTCTAAAAGAAATGAGTACTCAAGGCATAAAGAAGACTGTTAGTTTCTAGGTTTTGAAGAACAACAATGGCGGTTACTATTAGATACGCGAAAGTGTCCTTTCGGATTCCATAACAAGTAGCTTAAAAGATGACATACTAAACAAAAATTAATGAATAGCGAGTTAGAGAGTAATGAGGAACATACCATTGTTGCTGTAGAGAAGAAGAAACAAGAATAGTTTGGAAATAATGGAATCAGTTGCACACAGAGAGAGAGAGAGAGAGAGAGAGAGGGTTTGAGTAGAGAGAGAAATATTGGACAAAAGGGTTTTCGTAAAGTTTTTGGAAAGGGCGGTTCAAGGTCTATTTAAAGAAAAATTTTAGCGCAAAAGCTGGAACTTCAGATATTTTCTAAGTAGAAAGATTTTACTCTTGACCCCCTTTTCGTTTAGAAACCTTTTTCGCTAAAATATACTAAGTTGAGATACTGACCTTTAAGTCTTCCGATAGAGGGTAAATGAAGTCTTCCGGTAAGTATAAATCTAAGTCTACCGGTATGAAAGAAAAAGCAAACCTTGTTGCATCTAGTGGCTTTGTGAGAATGTCAGCCAATTGATGTTAAGTTGGAACGTATTCCAGACTGATGTTACCTTTATCCACATGATCTTTGAGGAAGTGATAACGAATATCAATGTGCTTTGTCTTTGAGTGCATCACTGGATTCTTAGAGACTGAAATTGCTGAGGTGTTGTCACACATAATTCGACAATTTGCAGTCTTGATGTTGTAGTCCACTAGTTGCTGCTTCATCCATAGGAGCTGAGAGCAACAACTGCTGGCAGCAATATATTCTGCCTCTATGGTTGAATTGGCAACTGATCCTTGCTTTTTGCATGACCATGAGACAAGTCTATTTTCTAGAAATTGAGAAGTCCCACTGGTGCTTCTTCTGCTCACTTTGCAGGCTGCATAATCTGCATCTGATTATCCAACTAGATCGAAGTTGTTGCGTTTGGAATACCAGATACCTAGATTTGTAGTCATTGAAACATATCTGATGATACGTTTGGCAGCAAGCAAATGTGATTCCTTTGGATCTGCCTGAAATCTTGCACAAATACAAACAAAGAAACATAATATCAGTTCATCTTGGTAGTAAGGTAAAGAAGTGAACCTATGATTCCTCAGTACTTGGTCATGTTCTCTTGCTTTCCCTTCTCATCTTTATCAAGATGGCAGTCGGTAGACATTGGAGTCTTAAATCCTTTTGCTGAATCAAGACCAAATTTCTTGATGAGTTCCTTTGCATATTTGGTTTGGCTGTTGAAGATTCCGTCGGAAGTCTGTTGAATCTGCAGTCCTAGAAAATAGGTAAGTTCTCCTATCATACTCATCTCGAACTTGCTTTGCATCAGCTTCTCGAATCTCTTGCACATGCTTTGGTTTGTAGATCCAAAGATGATGTCGTCCACATAGATTTGTACCAGAAGAGAATGACCTTTGTGCCGAATTGCTTAGGGTAAAAGCTCGTCAATGTTGGCTGGAGGGGGGAGACCGAAACAGTGCTTTCTTTCATGCTAGCATCAAGGATCGCTCCCGCCGTAATAGAGTTCGCTTTGCGCTTTGGATGATGGATCCTATAGTGATGATGCCAACTTAGTGGGTCAATTGGCGATAGCTACTTTTCGGATTTGTTCTCTTCTAAACCACATGTGGTGGATAATTCTCTGTTCCAAGACTTCCCCTCAAAAGTGAGTGCCTCAGATAACGTAGCTCTTCATCGTATTCCCTTGGAGTCTGAAGTTTGGGAGGCTGTAAAGACTCTAAATCCTAATAGCGCTCCGGGTCCGGATGGATATACAGGTTGGTTCTTCCAAGGTTGCTGGGAGATTGTGAAAGATGATGTTATTAATGCTGTTCGGGATGTTTTTTTGGGTAGCTCTTTTCCACGAGGTATTGCCTCTACTTCCTTGATTTTAATTCCAAAAATTGATAATCCCGAGGTTTTGGGAGATCTTCTACCGATTAGTCTATGCAATTTTGTTTGCAAAATTATTTCTCGTGTTTATGCTTCTGCTTGCTAATTTGCTCCCTAAGTTGATTTCCATGGAGCATGCCGGTTTTGTTAAAAACCGTAATATTCAAGAAAATATCGCTTGCGCGCAAGAATTGGTTTATCGTATTGACACGAAGACTCGAGGGGGTAATGTTGTATTCAAATTTGACATGTCCAAAGCTTATGATCGGTTAGAGTGGGACTTCCTGCAACGTACTCTGATGGCTATGGGTTTTGACTCTGTTAATTGTGATTTGATTCATCGAATGCTGTCTAATATCTGGTATTCTATTAATGTTAATGGGGACTCCTGTGGTTTTTTCCACTCAACAAGAGGCGTTCGGCAAGGTGACCTCTCTCTCTCCGCTTCTATTCATTTTGGCACGTGAGGTTCGTCTTTTACAATCTTAAGCAATCAATTCTTCGTGGCCAAGTTCAAATTTTTCATCATGGTCGTGAGGGCTTCAAGTATCTCATCTTCTATATGCCGATGATATGTTGGTCTTCTCGTAATGCTTCTAAGCTGCTCACCATGGGTTTGAGAAAGCTTTTTGTTTACGAGGGTTCCTCCGGGCGCCTTATTAACATGTCAAAAGCGGTTTTATGCAAGTAAGCTGCAGCAATAGACAAGCCCGCCACTTAGCCACTTGGTCTGGATGTCTTCGAAATTTTGGCCGATGACTTATCTTGGTATTCCTTTATTCACAGCCGTATGAAGCGTATTTACTTTGAAGGTCTTGTTTCTCGTGTGCTTACAAGGATTAATGGTTGGAGAGCTCGGTTGTTATCATTTGGAGCTAAAATCACTTTAATCAAGTCGCTTCTTTGTAGCATCCCGCCTATTCCTTAGCTTCGACTTCATCCCAAAATCGCCATGCTCGTAATATAAAAGGCTATGGCAATTCCTTGGAGTGCAAAAGGGATCATCGTTATCACCGGGTGGCGTGGCACTTGGTTTGTCGCCCTTAGAAGAGGGGGTTTGGGTATTCGGCCCTTGTCTCAAGTTATGAATGCCATGCATGCAAAGCTTGCATGGAATGCTCTCAAGGCCATTCTCTGGGGCAAATTTAAATCCGGCGTAAATATGGTGTTCATCAACCGATTATTTCCTCGTTCTAAAGTTTGGCGGGCTATTTTAAATCAAATGGATCGCATTATTGATCAGAGTCAATGGATTGTGGGCACAGCAATATTTCTTTTCTCGGGACGCGAATTGGTGTGGTCGGCGATTGATTGGGCCGCCGCCCATGGACCGTAATTTATCTCAGGCGATCGGCCGCCTCCGATTCTTGAGGAGCTTTGTTCCTATATTGAAGCCCCTCTTCGCTCCGATGTCCTATCTCTTAGAATCGGTGAGGATCCCGACGGTTAATATGCACGCCACTTGCCTCGCCGCTTCAACTCTTCGCTTTTACGAACCATCATAGAACTAAACAAATGGCCGTTAGCTTGGGCTCGCAATTTGGCGCCATGGATCCCTTTAAAAGTTAGCGCTTTTATTTGGCGTCCTATTTCATAATGCGCTCCGTGGACGCATGTGCAAGCTAAGAGAATTCATTTGGCGCCCAAATCCAATGCAATGTTGCTTTGATCGGGAGGAATCTTTTGCATCTCTTTGTGCGCCCGATTCACCAAGATGATTTGGGCTCGGCTTGGTAAATTATTCAACAGAGTTTATAATTATTCTGATGTTCAAGATTTGTTTGCCACCTGGTCTTTCGCTCTCTTAACTTGGAGCTTGTCGGCCGGTATTTTTATGTTTTCCTCGCCGGGAAACTGAAAGCTCGATGTAACGCTGTTTGACGGCTAATCCTATGAAAGTGGAAAAGATCTTCCACAAGGTAGTTCATCATCTCCGGGACATGTTTGTTGTTTATAAACCTAAGGCGCTCTTGTGGTCCTCGAGCATCTAATGCCTTGCAAAGCATTGGTATTTCGTTATGGTTCCTCCTCTCCGCATTGTATGTGGCTTCACTGCATCCTCCTGACTCTCGGATTTGTGAAACTCAATACGTATGGCTCATCCATTAACGGTCAATGTACGGGAGGTGGTGTGATTAGAGATCATAGAGGAGCTTTTCTCAAGCTTTTTCTTCTCATTTTCACTTGGTTCTAATATGAAGGCCGAAATCATGGCCCTCCGAGATGGTCTTCTTGTGCCGTAGGTCGCGGTTTTCTCAAAGTTGTGGTTGAGTCCGATTCTAAAGTTGTTATTGATGTTCTGCCTCATCATCTTTCGCCCCTTGGAAATACACTTATGCTCTTCGTGGATCAGAGACAAATGTGTCTTAATTTTCATCTTCAAAGATGTGTTTCGTGAACGCAATATGGTCCGACCGCTGGCCGCCGAGGCTCATTCTTCGGTGCTTCTAAGATTTTTTCTTCTTTCTTGGACCTCCCACTGATGTGAAAAAAGCTTTTAAGATGGACTTGTATGGTTATCATTCCTTTCAGAGGTTAATTCTTCCTTTTTGGTTGGTTTGATGTATCTCCTTTTTTCGAGGTTAGGCTCCTCCGCCCCTCCCATTTATAAGGGCAAGGCCGGGTTGTCCCCTCAAGTTTGTTTCTTTCTTTCATTTTAATAAATTCCCAGGTGCCGCCCCTTCGCTTTAAAAAAAAAAAAAAAAAAAAATTAAGAATTTGGATAAAGTTTCATACCAAGCTCTGGGAGCTTGTTTTAGGCCATAGAGTGCTTTCTTGAGTCGGTAGACATGACCCTGTTTGTCTTGAATGACAAAACCTGGAAGTTGTTCAACGTATACCGTTTCTTGAAGATCACCATTCGGAAAGGCACTCTTCAAATCCATCTGATAAACTTTGAAGTCCATGAACGAAGCATAAGCTAGAAAGAGTCTGATTGCCTTTAATCTAGCAACATGAGCTAATGTTTCATCGAAGTTAATTCCTTCTTCCTGTCGGTAGCCTTGAGCAACCAATCTAGCTTTGTTTCTGGTGACGTTCCCATCTTCATCTCTCTTATTCCTGTATACCCATTTGGTGCCGATAATCGGATGGTCACTGGGGTTCAACTAAGCTCCACACCTTGGATCTTTCAAACTGGTTCAGCTCTTCTTGCATAGCTTCAATCCAGTAATGGTCTTCGATAGCTTCATCAATCTTCTTTGGTTCAATTTCAAATACGAATGCAAATGCAAACATAGTCTCATTTCGAACTCTATTCCTCGTACGAACTCTTGAGTTGAGATCACCAATGATTTGAGAAATAGGACGATCTCTTGTTTCAATAATGGTTGGAGGAAGATCATTTCTAGTGGGTTCTTCTCTTAAGAATTGTGGAGTAGGTTGAGAAGGTGATTCACCAATATCAGGTTCAGAAGAGATAGGATCTTTGAAACCTTCATTTTCTGGTGAACAAGAAGGGTGAGTGATCTGCAAAGGTGTTTGGGGTAAAACAAGAGATAGGTTCTGGGTCAATGTAAGGGTTGAGCCGGGTACCCAGAGTTAAGTCTCCGCCGTGAAGGGTTAGTAGAACCGAAGGGTCCAGAAGCTGCAATTCTGAAGAGGAGTAGAAGTAGATGTTGTATTTGTACATGTCTCATCATTATCAGAATCATTAGCAACATTCGGAGCCTTTCTAGGCTCTAACAAGTCAAATTCATCAAAAGTAATATGTACAGATTCTAAAATTTTTAAAGATGTTTTACTGAAAATACGAAATGCTTTTGAATGTTTGGAATAGCCCAGAAAAATTCCTTCGTCTGATTTTGCATCAAATTTTCCTCTATATTCTTTTCCATTATAAAGAATAAAACATTTACAGCCGAAGATTTTAAAAAATCCTATGTTTGGGGTTTTCTTCTCTCCATATTTCATATGGAGTTTTGTTATGAAACTTGTTTACCTGTGGATCTGCTCGGTAAAACATGCAGAGTTGACGGCTTCGCCCGTAGTACTTTGGAAGTTTTATCGCCATCATAGTTCTTGCCGCTTCAATCAATGTTCTCGTTTCTTCCGCTCGCCTACACCATTTTGTTGAGGAGTTCCGCAAGAGAAAGAAGTTGTGGCCGATCCCGTGGTCATCACAATATCTTTCTACACCGTTGTTCTTGAATTCGGTGCCATTGTCTGATCTTATGTCACTAATATCTTCAAGCTTTTGGGTTTGAAGTCTTCTGAAAAGAGCGGTGACTAGATCATATGTCTCATCTTTCGAAGTCATTGTTTCGATCCAGGTGAACCTAGAGTAGTCGTCAACTACTACAAGTGTGTACTTGTCTCCTGAGATACTGACTGTAGTGATTGGTCCAAAGAGATCCATATGCAGAAGTTGAAGAGGTCTGTTTGTTGACATGACATACTTTCTTTTGAAGGAAGACTTGGAAAGTTTTCCTAATTGGCAAGCTTTACAACTTCTGTCATGGTCGGCAGACACCGTAGGTAGACCTTTGACAAGCCTATCTTTGGAAAGCTTGGAGAGGTGCTTGAAGTTGAGGTGACTGAGACACTTGTGCCATAGCCAACTGTTGTCACGAACGTTGTTAGCAACTAGGCAAAGGCTGGAGAATCTCCCTAGAAGATTTAAGTCCACGACATAGACGTTTCCTTGTCTATTGCCGGTCAGTATTGTTGAGCAGGATTCACGATCTTTGATAAGACATTGGTTGGAGTTGAATTGGCAAATTAGTCCTTTGTCGCAGAATTGGGATATGCTCAGAAGATTATGCTTTAAGCCATTCACTAGAGAAACTTTGTTGATGGAGAGACTTCCTCTAGTGATCGAGCCATACCCAATTGTTTTCCCTCTTGCATTGTCACCAAAAATAACTATGGGACCTTTGGCTTCAGCTATATATGAGAGTAGACTTTTGTTCCCTGTCATGTGTCTTGAGCAGCCACTGTCCAGGTACCAGATGTCCTTATCTTTTGAATCTATAGCCATGAAGCATACCTGAAAAAGATTAAGGAAGCAAGGTCCCCTTTATTTTCTTTTAGGTCCTAAGGATTGGCAACCTTTGGAACCCATACATGCCTAACCTTGAGAGAACTAGGTCTCTCAAATTTTGGAGTGAACCTTAGCAGGCATTCTGGGGCCAGATGGCCTAGGCAATTGCAAGAATGACATAAATGGAAGTTCCATAGAGAACTGTCAGTGGTCTTAGTTGAAGAGTGATTGTGATTGTCTTTGATCTTAACAGCCGTCCTTGGTTCAGCTTGCTTGTTGACGGTAGACTTAATTGGTTTCTTTTGGATCTTCCTAGGAATGTTACCAGCAGACTTAGCCTTGGTAGTTCTGTTGATAATCCTTTAGAGGATCCGAAGAATACCTTTAAGTTTACTTTCAATGTATAGGGCATTTGTTTCATAGACAAACTTGATAGTCGCCGGTAGAGATTTCTTAGGTCTACCGCCAGCAGACTTAGCCTTGGCAGAGTTGTTGTCAGTAGACTTTAGTTTCTATACCGTTACTTTCTCAAGTTTCTCATTAGAAGCAGTAATCTTGGCTTTCCCTTTCTGAGCCTTGGGATAAACATAAGGTATACTTGTATAACCAAGACCTTGTTTTCCCTTGTTTCCGAACGTCTGTTTAGAGAAGGAGATATCATAAGCGCCTCGAGGATTCACCTTTCTCTCGTGATGCATGAGTATGTCATACGGGCTCATCGTAATATCCTATGCCGCTTTATCTTTACTTGACTTTGGCTTGAAAGGATTTCTTCAAAGGTATCTTTGAGTCGCTCCAAGAGTCAATTGTCTTTTGCAAGGCAATTTTCTCCTGGTCAAGTCCTTTGATGTGCTCAGTGAGACATTCGATTTTGTCACAAAGGAATTTGTTTTCTCCTTTAAGCTTGATACTCTCTTGTTGACAACTATTGAGAGTTTGAATCTCAGCTACCAACAGAGATTTCTCAGCAGCAAGCTTCTCACAGTTCTTGGCGAGTTTTACATAGGCTACTCTAAAGGAGTTGAACTCTTCAAGCATATCTTGATTATCTTTAAGAAGTTCTTCCCATCAAGTTCTCACAGCTTGATCTCACTTTTGTCCAAGGGACTAGGTGAGACTTCGACTTCATGTTCAGAGTCATAGGTGGGACCTGAATCATTAGCTATTAAGCATATGTTAGCTTGCTCACAATCGTCCTCTTCCTCGTCTGAATCAGTCTCAAACCATGTAGCAACCTGTTTATCTTCTACGTCTTTAGCCAGCATACCCTTTTGCTTTTGAAATTTCTTATAAGTAGGCCTTCGGTATGCTTCAAATTTTGGCTTTGGACATTTGGAGGCAAAGTGACCAGGTTTTCTACAATTGTAACACACAAGCTCTTCTTTAGATGAGCTTTCACCAGTCTTTCTATAGGACTGCTGGTGTGTGTCCTTCCTTCCATATTTTGCAAATTTTTAAAAATGTTTTACAAACATATCAAATTGTTCGTCTGAAAGAAAATCGTTTTCACTGGAGGAAGTGGAAGGTTTGTTTTCAATGCTGGTTTCTTCGACCATGGTCGGCAAGGATATAGTTCTCGAACTATTTGTCCCCGCTTCTAGAGCTTGATTTACTTCGAGCTCATAAACCTTCAAACTTGCGTAAAGACTACAGAGAGTCATTTCGTTTAAGTTTTTGGATTCTTTCGTGGCAATGGTCTTAACATGCCACAAGCTACCTAGAGAGCCTAGAAATCTTATGTTCATTTCCTTTTTGTCATAGGTTTTACCAAGAGAAAAACAACTATTAATTACCTCACTAAAGCGATCGTAAGCTTGTCTCAGTGTTTCCTTAGGATCTTTCTTGAAGGAGTCAAACTGTTGGATGCATGTGTATTTTCTGTTATCTCTTGTGTCTTGGTCTCCTTCCAAGTATTCCACAAGAGCTTCCCACATCTCTTTTGCAGTGGTACATCGGATCGCTTGTTGGTACGTGCTTGTGTCTAGAGAGCTAGTTATGATGTTGATTGCTTTACTATCTAGCTCTACTAGTTTTCTGTCGTCCTCTGTCCATTCTCGATTCTTCTTTGGGTATTTCGGGTAGGATTCCCAATGATGGAGGCTAGAAGGTTGGCCTTCATTGGTACATGTTGTCCTGCTAGTACGCACTTTCATAACCTGTTGTCAATGGAGTTCATAAAACGCATTACCTTATCCTTCCAAACATCAAAATGGCCTTCGTCCAATATTGGGACGTGGTTCGCATTTGATGTAGGCATCATGTAGTGTGTTTGTGCCATTGGATCGAGTCTCTCAAGAGTTTAGTCTTGGAAAAACTAGTTTTCAAAGAATTATGCTCTGATACCAATTGTGAGTCCCAAAGAGCACAATAATAAGCTAGAATGGGGGGGGGGTTGAATAGCTTATTAGACACTTAAAAACTTTTTAAGTAAGTTCCTTTGACAAGCACTTGCAATCTATTGAGAAGATTGAAGTAGTGGAAGTCTTGCAAGGAAACAGGTTCAAGTCTGTCGATTAAGGACTACCGGTAGACTTGACTGAATACTCAAGTCTGCAGTTGAGGATATAGGTAAAGGAAATAGTAAATAGTTCAAGAGAAAACAAGCAGTAAAGGAAGAACACAAGTATTTGGGATGGTTCACACTATAAAGAGTGCTACGTCCACCACCAAGGCAGTCAACCTTGGATTTAAAAGTGCACTATGTTTTCCACTAGTTCTACTACAAGGAATATACCCAATGGATCGTGTACAAAAATATTGACTTGTGTTTGGGGGTTTGGGAATTAAATATCTGGGTAAATAAGATATTTAATTCGTGCAGAAGAATAGTTATGAAGGATGACAACAAGAAGTTAAAAGATAAGTGTTGAAGCAAGTCTTCTTGTTGTCGAGGACTTCTTGATCAGTTTAAGATCTTGAATGCACTGAGTATAAAGACTTTGAGTTGTCGAAGATTTTCAGAGCATTTCATGAAGTGTGTATCTTCAGTCTTTAATGTAGGTATATATAGCTGGTGTAAAACCCTGAAATGTTGCTTGCATGTGTTATGCATGGATTCATACACTCATAATCATCATGAATATGTTCATTTAGCTCCCGCATATGTTTAGAGTCAATAGCATGATCGTTGACGTCGTTTGAGATGCATGTATGCACTTTTCTTTCGCGAGATGCTTTGAATCTCGGGTTTAAGATTTATGTTGTAACTTCATGGATAATTGTTAGAGGGCATTCAAAACATCATTTACATGCCTTGGATATTGGTTAGATGATGGTTGCATCGTCGGTTTGGTTGCTAGTTTGATTCTAGCGAAAACCCTTTTCAGCTTGACTTTTCCTGGTCCGTCGTCGGGCGAGTTACTCACCTGAGTTCTTGGCCATGTTTTGATGAGATTTGAGACTTGATTCCTTTGGTTAATGTTTGGAGGTTATTAAGGATGAATTATAGACCATTTTTGGTTTGAAGGACTCGAGATTGCACGCCGAGAGTCAGGGACCGAGCAAGGAAAGCAGAAAACCTAGAATGCTGAAAAACCACTTGATGCGGTCGCATCCCTTAGACCCTAAGCGACCGCAAGGGTCTGATTTCCAGATCACGGGATTTTTAATCCCTCTTCTCTCTGTCCGAAAATTTGACCCACTAAACCTAATCTAAACCTATCCTAAACTCACCTAATTAGCCTAACACTAATCCTAAACATCTATTAGGAGAATTAGGGGTCAATTAGTGAGGTAATTAGTGATCTAATCCCCCATATAAAACCCCAAGCTAGCGATTCTTCTTTCATTCGGCCAAGGCGAGAAGCTTCGACTTCTCCTTCTTCTCTTACTCAAGCGAACTCAACAGGAGCTTGAGAGAGGGCTTGAGGGTGTTGATTCTAGGGTTTCAAAGGGACCAAGCTTGGAAGCCATAGCTGGGTCTTCATCTTCCCCATTCTACCTACAAGTTTGAAGAAAGAGTTGAGGAGAGACTCCATTGTTAGGGGCACGAAAATTCTGGTTTTAGGGCTGAGCTGGTAAGTTTCTACCTCTCTTCTTCTTCTTTTGGGCTCCATTGACCCTAGGGAAACAACCATTTATGCTATGTGAGGTCAATGGATGCCATTGTTAGGGTTTGTAGAAATTCATGAACCCTAGGTTTCAAATTATTGTTAGAGATGGGTGAACCTATGTGAGACTTGATTTTTATGGAATTCATATGCCAATTAGTCTATTAAACTTTGCTATATGAATTGTTCATATGTATTGAGCTTGAATGACAAAGATACTTGGAAGGGGATTTTCCCCAAATTGTGTTTGGGCTTGTTAAGCATGATGGTAAGCCTAATTATTGTGTTATACATGTTTAGTGGAGTCTATTGAACTTAGTTGTGTTGATTATCCATGACTATTGATGTGGATTTGGTTGAGATACTTGGAAGGTGCTTTTGTTCCCTAATTTTGTTCTAGCTTGCAAATAGATGATGTGAGCTTGATTACCATGTTTTATATGCTTAATAGAGTATATTAAACTTTACTATATGAATCGGTTATGTGTATTGAGCTTAAATGACAAAGATGCTTGGAAAGGATTTTCCCCAAATTGTGTTTTGGCTTGTTGATCATAGTTGTAAGCCTAGTTATTGAATTATACATGTTTAAGAGAGTATATTAAACCATGTTGTATAATTTAATCATGATTTGGATATGGTGACTTGAATGAATTTATGCACAAGATGGCCAATTTATTCTAAGTTGCATTGTTAAGTAAATTGTGGGGTTTATGATAGTTTATTATTGAATATTGGGATTATGGTTTTGGCGAGTTATGAACATATGGGAATGATGAAGCCTAAGCTTCTATTCCTTGAATTTTCGGAAAACTTAGATTGAACTCAACGGAGTTAACCTTTGGGTTAGAATGAATCCTAGGAACTATAATTTTAAGTCCTACGGAATCTTGGGTAGAATTCATGGAGGTCGAGCCTCCAAGAAGTTTTGAAGTGTGTGAAGCACACTTGATTATGAAACTTATATGATTCTCGGTTGTGATGTTTATGCTAGTTGTGGATGAAATGCATGACTAGTTTGATAGTAGAGTGTTTACCTACTTGTTTTGAGCATATGAGTATATATTACTTGTGCTTGGGTTTTGAGTCAGTAGGTCGGTTTGTTGAGTTTTTGGTGGGGCGATACATCGTCTTCACGAATTGTGGATTCGTGATCGCGATGGATCGCCGTCTTGGGTTTGCACACCCTCCATCGATGGCCACGGTGGGGAAGTAGTTTATCTTAGTTGTAGTAATACACATGACTTTGATAACTATGGAACTCGGCGGAGGCTGTCTCGGGACGTCGATATCTGAGAGGATATCGAGGGCACATAAAGGGTTGCACGTGTTTTTGCGGGAGCACACGCGGAAGAATTGGTAATGGTATCATATCCCTTATATATGAATTGTTTCACA
This sequence comes from Codonopsis lanceolata, assembly GCA_013146195.2. NCBI lineage: Eukaryota > Viridiplantae > Streptophyta > Magnoliopsida > Asterales > Campanulaceae > Codonopsis > Codonopsis lanceolata. Next base: position 18,240 of record JABEVN020002658.1, read on the forward strand.
AGTGCTTAAGTGAATAACGTGCTTGGTGAATTGGATATGATATGATGTTTGTTTTGGTTTCTTACATGTTATACTTAATAGATAACATATTGATTAATGTTGTTAAGCATGTATGCTATCACATGAATATTATGGGAATGCTATGTTATAACAATAACATGAATTCTTGTTATTAAGTTATTATGCTTTATCATGAATATTATTCGGATATGGCCTTATGTTAAAGCGAGGAATTATTGTTGTTAAGTTTATATGCCTTGACATGTAAATCATCGGAAGGCTATGTTATATCAATAACAAAATTATGATCGTTAAGCATATAAATGCCTTGACATGGATTTTAGTGAGATGTTATACTACAATGATAACATGTTTTGTTAATGTTGAGCATAGATGCCATAACATGAGTTTGTATAAGGTTATTTCATGGCGATAGCATGATGTATTTTATGATTGAGCATTATGCCATGGTAGGAAGTTATGGTTAGTAACTTACTAAGTCATTATGACTTACTTGTTATTTGTTGGTTGTTTTCCTAGATCCAGAGTCGCCGCGGATCCAAGTAAATCGAGAAGGTTACGTTGGCAAGGGATTCTTTTGGCAAGGTTGCTACATAGTTGTTCATTTTGTTTTTGGTGAGGTCGTTGGGAAGATGAAGTTATATAAACTTCATGATTTGGGTAGCAAACCTTAATATGATTGAAATGTTGTATTTATGATGTTAGCTTATTCTTTTGGTAGCCAACCGGTGGCGGTTGTGCTTGATGTATTTTATAGTTTGTATCTCCATATGTTTTATGGTTGTTAGTACTTATTATTATTAGTACTCATGTTGTTGGTAGCCGGGTTTTAGTCGCGCTTGGTTTATGGTGAAAATGTTTAGCATGCTATATTCCTAGTTAATAATATGTTTGTTCTCGGCATGTGTTTAGCCGTTGAGTTGTTAGACTAGAGTCTTAGACTTAGTTTAATGTTGGGTTCGACCGTAGTTTCGCGATGACTTGGTTTATATTATGCTTATTATTGAATTGCATAACAGGGAGTTTGTTCTACGTGCCCAATGTTGCGGCACGAGAGTCGAATTTTGGACCGAGAGATTAATCATCTCTTTGGTTGTTTTAGTTTGAGCTTGTTAGCTCGGGCGCCTTGTTTTATTTCATTTGCTTCGCATGTGTTTTAAGTTGTCGGTGTATCGCCGTTGGCCTACCCATTATTTGCTACTTGGTTGTTGTTATTTGTTTCCTGGCCACGACCTTGGGATTTCGTCTTGGGATCGAGGTCGGGTCGTCACCGGTTGGTATCGAGCTATGATTATAAATTTAGCTTTCAGCGGGGATAGGTTCCTTGGCTTGGGGGTTGGTTTGTGTGATTTGTTATATCTTAACGTCGAGAGTTATAGCATGTTAAGATGTTTGAACTAGAATGAATGTTAGCACTAGTAGAGTGCCAATGTTGATAAATATAAGGTGGTACTAGTGGTATCCATGATTGGGAATCACAAGGAGGTGGTGGCAAATATTATGATATTGTGATTCAATATTTATGGATTTTCATAAAATTAGCTCATTAGAGTAAGAGTACTTAGTACCGAGAATGAGACTAGGAAGACTCCATAAATTGTGAAAGAGTTAAGGATTAAGGATGAGGTATTACAGGGCAATTTATTCCATAACGACTACGGATTATCAAGGGGCGTGGTTTATATTTATGAGAAAAAGTTAAATATTAAGGAGCGCTTTGAGAGGACCTCGGGGAATATTAAGGTTGATGATGTGGTTAGGGCAGTTGGTACCTCCTGAAACGTGTAGCAAATCAGTGGACTAGTAAGCGGAGTGATGCTTTTACCTAAAGTCATAGATGAAGAGGTGATAAATTGTTGTATAAATTTCGTTGAGGAATGGGACACCAAGTGTAGGTGTTGGAGCAATATAGACAAGTGTTTAGTTATGGTGGTGATCACATTAGAATGGATTGCCTTAAATTGAGGATTAATGACTCTAAGAGCACTAATAAGCATTCTAGTGACCCTTAGTGAAATGGTTATAGGCGAGCTAGGGTTTGAGGTTGTATGTGTGCGTGGCGGTTGGCCATTGCGGAGTTTGAGACCTACCTTGGATAGGAGGTGATTTATTATACGGATATTATGGTTGCTATTATCGCTATTATGAGTGCAGATTGTATCGGTAGCTCATATGTATTAATACATACATTGCATTGTGTGTTGAGATTTAATTACTTTTGCTTTCCTCGATTTATGGATATTATTGAGGAGGATGTCCCGTATGGGATTGGTTTATGGTTTTGGTTTGAATCTTGAATTGTCGATAGGCAGTCGATTCTGTATAAGTAATACGGTTATGTAAGCCTATATGGATGGCGATGATTATACATATGTGAATATTGAATGTGAATAATGCTACTAGTGGTAAATACTAGTGGTGTGTTAAATTTGTATGTTATGGAGATATGTGTACAGTAAAATAATTATACTTGTTGTGTGATTTTATGCGAGTAGGATGCACTTGAGTCACACGATTTATACTTCT
>JABEVN020002659.1:0-20776 GCA_013146195.2 Codonopsis lanceolata
CACGTTAGCTAGCTAACGGGTTGAGAAGAAAATTAAGGAATTATGGAGAAAAATAAAAAAAAATGATTGAAAATTGATTTGAGAAAATAGAATGTAACAAAAAAATCTTAGATTCAAGTCCCAAGTAGGAGAATATTGTTTTAAAAAATACGGTAAATATTTTTCTCCAAATCCCATTAACTAACTGGCGTCAAGAATTCAAGTCAAAATAAGCCATGTGTCGTAGTCTGATTAGTGATACAAACGGGATCACAAATGAGTGGTACAGAGGATTTGGAGCTACTAATTTCTTGTTCAATGCACATTAATGACAACAAATTAATTCATATGCCATGTCGCAGAATTAGTTAGGCAAAATAAAAACATTCATTGTAACCTTTTAAGAAAACTTCCAAAATTAAGAACCCTAAATTTTAAAATATTAAACCTTAAGAATTAAAGATCTTGTTTAATTTACTATATTTAGTAATTAGTACGTAGTTAATAACATGTACAGTAGTTTTATGTTTCTGTCAGGTGCTAAATATAGATTATTAGGATTAACAAACAAATCATATTACGAGAACGAAAATCGAGGAAAATGACATTGACAAGTACCTTGTTAATGCATAATGACATGTAGCACGCGCTTATCAAGGATCACAAGAACGATATAAGCTCGAAATTAATATTAATCAATAACCTCGATAGAGCATGATTTTCTTTTAAACGAATGAATAATATCTCAATCTCATATATATTCAATATTACATCTCTCTCTCTCTCTCTCTCTCTCTCTTTCTCTGGGCTGAGCAAGGCTTATTTGGGAGGTATATGGTAGTTTAATCATGTGATATTCATGGTTCAACCAACCTGTCTTTAAACAGAAATCGGATTATAATGTCATTTAGAGATGATTCAGTTACGTGTTTTCTAGGGTTTTAAGAGAGATGAAACTCTAATTTCTTTAAGTATGATTCATATACACATAATTATGGTGAACGCATATCTTAATCGTATGTCTTGTACTCGAAATTCAATATTTTTTGGTTAACCAAGTTGTGAACGTAAGTTCGTGAGAGTTACAACTTAAGGAAAATTATGTCATTAGTCCTTGTATTTTGTAAAAGTTTATTGGTAGTCCCTGTATAATGTAAATGTACGTCACTGACCAAAGTAGTTGAATTTTGCACATCGATAGTCCTTCCGTTAGATGCCGTTAAAAACTGCTCGGTTAATTGATCTTGTGCTCAGCACATGATCATTTTTTAAGGACAAACATGTTTTTTCCACCTTCTCCATTCTTCAACCTCACGCCCCCTCCCCCCCACACACACCCACCATTTTTAGTTTGGAACTCGAAACATCCCAAATATCCTCTCTTTATCTCTCTCCCTCCCTCCTTTTATTTTACCTCTTTCTATTTTCTTTACAAAGAAATCCACCTGAAAATGTCTTCTTTGTAAGTTTTCTCCATGACAATTCAGTTTCTGAGCACTCAAATTCATCATTGAACTCCAAATTAATGGCTTTTTTTTTTGTTCTGTTTAGGACTGAAATTTGTTTGTGAAAATGTCAAAAATATCTTAATCCAATTTGTTATCTTTTTACCACTTTTCACATTCATAGCTTTTCAACACAACCCATCAAAATCTACAAACCCCAATTCCAGATCTTCAAAGCCAAAGCCCAACTCAATAATTTGATTGCCCCCTCCTCCCCCCAAAAGAAAAAAAATGCAAGACCCGTCGACGTACACAATCCCCAATTCCCGAGCATGAGCACCTGCGCACGGATGAGAAATGTTCCGCTCAGGTTACGGTGCAAACGCCATGACGTTCCATCACATGCTCCTGGTGCTGACGAAGAAGGCATGGCGCGTGATTGATTTGATGAGAAAGAACGATATATCACCTGATTAGTTTGTGTATAAATCAATTTTGACAGGGTATTGTTTCGTCGGAGATCTAACATCCGCATCTAGGGTTTTGAGAAGGGGATGGAGGTGAATAGTATGATGTACGACATGTTGGTTTGGGGTTCATGTAGAGCGGGTAAGGTGGAAGGAGCGGTGGCAATAGTGAGGAGGATGGTGGATTTGGGAATAACGACGAGGTACGTGGAATTTGGGCTCTACTAAAGTTGAGCTATTATGCGCAGGCGGTGGAATTCGTGATGGGTTATGGATGAAGAGACCTGAGGATGGATAGTGAGAACTTTGGGACAATGGCTAGCCGTTTGATAAATTTGAAAAGATTTGATGAAGCTAAATTTGTTTTGGGGGAAATGACGGAAAAGGGTTTAGGAAAATGGGTCAGAGATTGAAGGAATTTTATGAATATCAATTAAATGATAAATTACGGTGTTTGTTGTAGATCGATTGATTTAATGAGTTTTGTCTTTTCTAAGAAGAACCAACATTTTGTAAAATCAATTCAGAAAATTTAGTAGTTAAGACCTGAGAGGAACCTACCTAATCTAATAAATACCCGTTGGGATGTTTCAAGTTCCAGACTAAAAATGGTATGTGTGTGTGGGGGCGGGGCATGAGGTTGAAGAAGGGAGGAGGTGAAAAAGACAGGTTTGCCCTTACAAAATGTTCATGTACTGAGCATATGATCAATTAACGGAGTAGCCTTTAACGGTATTCAACAGATGGGCTACCGATGTGTAAAATTTGCCTACTTTGGTCAGTGATGTATATTTGCATTGTACAGAGACTGCCAATGAACTTTCACAAAATACAGGGACTAATGGTATAATTTTCCATACAACTTACATATATACTTGAAAATATGAGCCGTGTGCGACATTATGTCTGGGAGTATTGAGTTTCAGTAGAGTAATTCTACACAACACCACTAAGGCACTAAAATTTGAGTTGCCTTGGATTATCATTTGTCTTTAAACATTTGGCAAGTTCCGAAGCGATTTGAAATATAAGTAAACATGTTTCCTTATGAAATGAAAACGGATTAAAATAACAAGGAAAGTGTACGGTTAAAATTTAATGAGATAAAGAATGTGACAGATTGAGATAGACGATTTAGAGTCTCTATATATATATATATATATATATATATATATATATATATATATATGTACATACAAGTATACAACACAGTTGACAAAAAGGCGTGTTATCAAAAAGAGGGTACAATTTGATTTTGAAACGCTATTTTCACTATAATTTTTATTTATCCACTATATCTTTAATTATTGCATTAATTAAATACATGTTTGGACAAAACTACCCTTTTATGTTAACTAATGAAGTTACTTTCTTAATTGGGAAAAATACCAAAAAGTCCTACAAAAAAATTCACATATCCAAAAAGTCCAAAAATAATTATTGTATCCAAAAAGTCCCAAAATTATAGTTTTAATATCAAAAAGTCCAAAACTTAAGGTGTCTACAAACACTGTATTAAAAGCGTACATTTGACGAAAATTTATTTTTTCTTTTCATTTATGACAATGATGATAATAATTTATTGCATTTTATTAATACTATTACTATTATTAGTATAACAATAATACCATTATTATAATAGTAATGTTATTATCTCTACTAACATTATTAGTATTAAATACCGAAAATCTATTTAAGAAATTCATTTCTCAATTATCCCAAAACAACTATTGAATCCATATAATCTAAAAGTAATATTTTCATACTAAAAATTCAAAAAGTTAATCCTTACACTTATAAAATTGTGGTAGTAAAATTCTCTAACGATGTTAGCATAAGCGTTGAGTTTTGGACTTTTTGTATTAAGAGATTCGAATACTTTGGAGCTTTTTAGATAGAAGAAATATTTTTGAGACTTTTTGGATATAAGAATTTTTTAGTAGGACTCTTTGGTATTTTTCCCTTCTTAATTTCCTTCTAACATTATTTTTTTTGATCAAACATCAATGGACAACATAATTATTCTATTTATATTCTTAACATTTTAATTCTCAATAAACAAGGCACTTATTTTGTTCGTAATAAATATGTTTAATCAATTTTTCTAATCACTCACGTTTCATATTCCATTATCATAAAAATAATATGATTAATATATTTTCTACCAAAATTTTAGATTATATTAGATATTTTATTATCAAAAATTAATATTCTAATTTATTTTAAAAAATATTATTTTAAAATATCAATTCAATTATTATGATAGATATTAAACTGAACACTGGTTTCAATCAACTCAAGAATTAAATTTTCGAATCAATTATAAAGGTAGGAAAAATATTTAAATATTACGATCCTATTTCATATTATGATTTTACTATTCAATTATTTTTTATTATTGCATCCTTTAAATTTCACTTTTTAAGTTTTTCCATAACCAATGAACATATATTTACTCAAAGTTTGGTAGACAAAATGTCTTTACGATATTTTTTTATTATACAATTAGTCATAAGATTAATTAATAAAACTATTACAAAAGTAAAAATAATAATAGAATAACTATAGTGTTCATAAATGTTTGAACAAAAAAATAATGTTAAAAGGTAATTAGGAAAGTAACTTGATTAGTCAACTTAAAATAAACAAGTACTTAAGTGGTAATTTTATCTAAACATGTACTCCATCCGTTCCGGATAAATATTCATATTTTTTTATTTTGGAATGTCATAACTAATACACATTCTAGAGAGAGAATGTGTGTAATGGGTACATAATTATTGAGTGAGAGTATGTTTGTAATGAGTATTATTGTCACAACATATTTTTTTAACTCATCATTAATTACATTTCTTAACCCTTGTGTTTTGTCTATTAGGAATATTTATCCGGGACGGATGAAGTATTTATTTGATACAAATAATAAAGGATGTAGTGGATAAACAAAAATTGTAGTAGAAATAACCTCTCTCTTTGACTTTTCTTAGTTAATTTTTGGATTAATATATAATTTGGTCCCTTAATTTAATCCAAACTTTAAGTTTGGTCCAAGAGTATTATAACTTATTCATTTGGTCCTTGAATTTGATTTTTTTGGTCAGATTCCCCCTCTTACTGTTATCATTACCTTTAGTGGGCGAATTGATTTGTCTAAATCGTTTCATCATCAATGTATCTATTTAATCAGTCTCATATCCTCTCCTATGCAGAAGATGACCTCAATAATTGCAGAATACAATTTTTGACTTCCTCCAAAACACTCTCTGCATTGCATATTGTTGATTGATTAAATAGCTACATTTATAATAAAACACTCTCTGCATTGAACATCCTTTGTCATTGGTGATACTGTCCTGACACATATTCAATTTACCGAAATTTTAAGTGCAAAGATTAGTCAGTGTCTTCGTTGTTTCATGGGAGATAGACGTCTTGATGTGAATCCGGGTTCGGATTCGAGCCAAGATCGATTCGAAGATTAACGGACCCTTGTAGACGGACAAAGAACGCAGAATGAAAAGGATAGGGAGTCTCCCTCGACCCGCTAGTCGCGATTGACTAGGAACCTTGGGGGTGCGGTAGAGAACCTTCGACACGATTGTCGGAGACCCACGACCACGGAACGCCACAATCTTCTGACTCGTGAAGATTGATAAGTTCAAGGTGGTTTCTAATCCAAGAAACTCAAATACTCTCACAAACTCAATTGTGGAGAAACACAAGTGTATAAGAACACTTAAACAAAGCTTATGCTTTAATATATCAACCAAGTTATCTCTACAATGAGTTTAGATATGCCTTTTATAGACTTAAAATGCAACAATTACTAAGGGATTAATCATGCTCAAAGCTGGTCCAACTTCGGAGAAGAAAACAAGAAAGACTGTCCAACTTCAGGCTGTCCAACTTTAGGCTGTCCAACTTCAGGCTGTCCAACTCCAACCTTTAAGTTTCCAGAATTATCAATTTGACCCTCCAACTTGCATATGAACTTCTCTTTATATACCGGATCATTGGTACCTTCAATTTGATTCCAAACCTCTCCCACAAGTTAAAGTAAAGTTGCCCGAACCCGCCTCACATAAACACGAGTGATTGGTCCTCTCTTTATGATCAACGGGTCTTGATTATCTTGACCCGAGTTATCTTGATTCCCATCATTCCCTCCCTCTTGAGAAGGATTCGACCTCGAATCATCACCTGAGTCAAACAAAGATAAGTCAGTAACATTGAAAGTTGCTGAAACGTTACACTCACCAGGAAGGTCAAGTCGATATGCATTATTATTTAACCGCTCGAGGACTTGAACGGTCCATCACCCCTCTGCAACTTAGAACGACGCTTCGTGGGAATCGCTCTTCCTCAAATGCAACCACACCCAATCACCGGGCTCAAATATAACCTGTTTCCTTCCTTTATTTGCTTGCTTGGCATATTGTGATGTCCTCTTCTCAATGTTCAACCGAACTTGTTCATGCAATTTCTGAATCATCTCTGCCTTGTGTTTTCCATCCATGCTACCTTGCTCTTTAACTGGAATAGGAACAGGATCTAAAGGACTACAAGGGTTAAACCCATAAACAATTTCAAAAGGAGAGTAACTGGTAGCAGTATGAACAGAACGGTTATATGCAAACTCGACAAAAGGAAAACTCTCCTCCCAAGCTTTCAAGTTTTTATTCAAAATAGTCCTAAGTAATTGAGATATGACACGATTGACAACTTCGGTTTGCCCATCCGCTTGAGGATGATACGAAGTAGAAAATAACACTTAGTTCCCAATTTATTCCACAGTACTCTCCAGAAATGACTTATGAATTTGGTGTCTCGATCACTTACAATTGTTCTTGGCATACCATGCAAACGCACAACTTCTTTGAAAAACAAATCAGCTGTGAAACTTGCGTCATCAGTTTTATGGCATGCAATGAAATGTGCCATCTTTGAAAACTGGTCCACTACCACAAATACCGAATCATGACCATGCTTAGATCTAGGAAGTCCAAGAATGAAGTCCATAGAAATGTCAGTCCAAGGAGAATGTGAAATAGGCAAAGGAGTGTACAAACCGTGGGGTTCCACTCGTGACTTGGCACGTTTGCAAGTTATGCAACTAGAACAAACACGCACGACATCTATTCTCATTTTAGGCCAAAAGAAATGTTCCTTTAAGGTTTCGAGTGTCTTAAATACACCAAAATGACCCATAAGGCCTCCGCCATGTGCCTCACGCATTTGAGTAACTCACGATAGAACATTTGGGTATACAAAGCTGATTTTCGTGAAAAGATAACCCTCATGCCTATAGTATTTTCCAAAAGCCAATTTTTCACACAATGAGAACACATCTTTGAAATCGTCATCATTGGCATACAACTCTTTAATGAAAGTAAATCCAAGTAATCTAGAATGCATGGTAGTGATCAAAGTATGCCTATGCGATAAAGCATCGACTAATATATTGTCCTTACCCTTTTTATACTTGATTACATATGGAAAGGATTCAATGAATTCAACCCACCTAACATGCCTTTTGTTCAATTTCCCTTGACTCTTTAGGTATTTGATTGACTCATGATCTGTGTGGATGACAAATTCCCTAGGTCTAAGCTCCCATGTCCGAAGGCATCTCATCAAAGCATATAATTCCTTATCATAGGTGGAATAATTCAATGATGCTCCACTCAACTTCTCACTAAAATATGCAACGGGTTTACCTTCTTGGTTCAAAACACCACCAATCCCAACTCCCGATGCATCATACTCCAATTCAAACATTTTCTCAAAATTAGGTAAAACAAGAATAGGCCCAGAAACTAAACTTTCTTTCAAAAGTTCAAAAGCATCCTGTTGTTTTTCACCCCAATGAAATTTTACCTCCTTCACCAATTCATTTAACAGCGCGGTGATTGTGCTGAAATTCTTGACAAATCTCCGGTAGAAGCTTGCCAAGCCATGAAAACTCCTTACCTCACTCGCATTTGTAGGAGTAGGCCACTCCTTAATCGCTTGGATTTTCTCTTCATCCACTTCTACTCCTGCGACACTTACAATAAAACCAAGAAACATTATTCTGTCTATGGCAAAATCACATTTCTTAAAGTTAGCATATAAGGAATGCTCCCTTAAAGTGCACAAAACAGAACGAATATGATGTGTGTGTTCTTCCATGCTTTTACTATAAATTAGAATATCATCGAAGTGCACAACAACAAATTTCCCAATGAAATCCCTAAGAATTTGGTTCATCAACCTCATGAATGTACTCGGTGCGTTGGTCAAACCAAAAGGCATAACCAACCACTCATACAACCCAAATTTGGTTTTAAAAGCAGTTTTCCATTCATCACCTTCTCGAATTCTAATTTGGTGATAACCGTGAGGTTCCTGACGTGCCGCCCGCCGCCTGATGGGTGCGCTGCACGCGGATGCGGGACACCACGCTCTCGCTCCACCCTCCCTTGTTTAGGGAAGACGAAATCCAAAGTGCGAGAGGAGTGTCGCCTATATTAGCACGGAATGTGCCTCTGGCCGCCTTGAGTGAATTTTGTATCCAATATGGGAACTTACGTCCCCCACTATGAATTTTTATGAAAATAGCCTTATGGCCTATTTTGGATCACTATGAGTGCCTTTAGGTTTTCTATGTCCGCTATCCATTATTTCGGGATACCAAGACATAGAACTACATCACCTTTCCATTCTCATTCTTCCTTGTTTAGGGAGAACGTGAAAGTGCAAAGAAAGATGTTGCGAAGCCCCACCGATCCAAAATGTTTTAGAGTCGCCACCTTTATTTTAAGGCAAAAATAAAGGAAAACCGTAAAAGAAAACCGAGATTTTAGAAAGCGGGTTCGAGGCTAAGTTACGAGTTGGGAAGGTGCTAGGCACCCAACTCGCCTCTTCGGTCTCAAACGCTTTTTGGTCAAGTATGCTTATTGTCACATTTATTTAGCAAATAAATAAGGTCTTATTTTGACAAGGGAAAATTAAACATACATTCGTGGCCACATTATTTACGGACTCGCAGCCGCCTCTTTCCAATAATTACAAATACATTTAAAAATATTTGGCCATTATAATGCCTCTTTTTAGTATTATTTCCTAATAAAATCCGGCAAAGATAATCGCTATATTTTGATATTGAACCGACCGAAATAATACATTTACAAATAAAGATTTTATTGAATAAATAAAGTAAATAAATACAAACTTATCTAAAAATATTTGGCCATAATAACGGCTACATTTAGTACTATTTCCTAATAAAATCCGGCAAAGACAACCGCTATATATTTACATTGGGCCTACTAAATAATACTATTACATAGAAATAAAAGACTTTAACAATAAAAGCTTACAAACGGCGTAGGGTGTGCTCTCGCCTGCCCTCTGGGAGAGAGAGTCTTTTTTTCTGTCCGTCCGTTGAAGTTGTGTGAATTTGGGCGCAGAATCGCCTCAAAGGTTACTTTTCGCCTCGGATCGGCGGTAATCATATTTTCGGCCGTTTGTTTGATCGAAAAGGCTAAATTTTGGCGCAGTAACGCTACTATCGGGTTATTTTGGCCTTTTAAATCGGGCGAGCAACCGCTTATCCACGATTTTGGACCGGGAAAAAGGGTGGATACCTAGTCTGGGGCTAAGGAACACTTCTACCGGTTGGATTTGTGTTTGGCGGAGGTTTGGCGGTGGTTTCGAGGCTTTAGAAATTTATCTATCTGTTTATTTCTTCAACAGAACAACGCAGAGAAATTTTACGCCGAAGTGTGTGTCGAATGAAGGAGCCGGATGCCTCTATTTATAGGAGGAGGCCGGGACATCAAGGAATTTCATAATTTTCTCAAACGCATCGAACGGTGGTACAATCGTGTTGGATCATTTGTATTTTACGGCAAATGCGTTAGATGAACAAGCAGACAGGAGAAGAAGGGTTTGGGCGCCACTTACTAGAGGTTTGGGCGCCACACCCAAACCTCTTATAGGCCACACCCAAACCTCAAACTATGCTCATTTTTGACACTTTGGTCCCTCGCATTTGTCCTTTGTGCATCCCGCTTTGTCCTTTTGCAATTTTGACCTCGAACTTGACATTCGTTAATGTTTTAACAGGGTCTTGATATTTTATGTCATGTCACATACTGGGTACGAAATTGGGGTGTCTACAGAGCCCCTCAACGATGGAGTCTACGGGTAACCCGCAGCCTTATCGAGTAGACGAACATCGTTGATAAGAATAGACTCTCCAATTTCGCTTTCATTTCAAAACGAGGGAGAAATATGCAGTAGTAGCGCTTATAATGCAAGAATTTATCAAACCTCCATATCCTAGACATTTTTAGTCGCTTATAGCAAAGTTATCGCAGCTTTTAAGCGTGATATGCAAATTGAATGCTCGATGGTCGGACCTACTAATGTAGGCCGCCTACGTATCCCTTAATAAAGGAGGAATCGACCAAACGAAGTTCGGCCTCAAGCCGGGGATCAAATGTTGTAATGTAGACAAGTGTCGTGCGGTGGTGCAAGTGTGGCAATGCCAAATGAGCAAGTGCATGCAAAGCTTTATCAAATGAGTACGACAAGGGTAAATAATGTGATGTGTTTGGTCGCATCTACCGGGATAGACTGCCTACGTATCCTTAGTCAAGGAATCAGACCAATCGTAGCTCGCCTCGTGGCTGCGCGGAGTGAATTGTTTCCTAGGAACTCAGCCTCTACTGGAGAACAAAACCTTTCCCTATGAATCCGGGGCTGACCCCTTAAAGGAAAGTTTCCCACACAGCCAAAATGCATAGAATGTATTGCCTCCTCAGGAACTCACCTTCAACGGAGAACAAGACCTTTCCCTATCAATCCGGTTGTGTACCCCTTAAAGGAAAGTTTCCAAACATTAAACAAATGCACTGTTAAAAAGGAAAATACCTTCCTTTCCTTTACCTTTGTCGTGTCCATGCAGCAAATTGTTGCTGATGTTGCTTTGTTGTCGCTTGCTGCTTTACGCTGTTTGTTGTTGCACTTTGCTGGGGATTCTTCTTTTGTCATCCGTTCGCCTCGCAGAAAAATCTTTTCCCCGTCCCACTTTGTTTTCGCTTTAGTCGAAAATTTTCTTGATGCTGCTGCATTTGTTCTTGTTGCTCCTTCTAACCTTGGTCAAAAGCTTCCTTTTTCTTGCTGTAGCATCGTTTGGTATCAGCTGATATCATCTTCTCTTTGCTGATGTTTTCTTTTTGCTTCATTTTCTAGCTTTAGTCGAAAATTTCTTCTTCTGTCGCCGCATTTGTTCTTGTTGCATGTACCTGAAAATTTTTCTCTCCTGTACATGCATTTCCCCCTCTCCCGATCTTTTTTTGTTTTTTTTTTTGTTTTATTTTTTTTTGTTTTTTGTTTTTTTGTTTTTTTGTTTTTTGTTTTTTGTTTTTTTTGTTTTGTTTTTTTGTTTTTTTGTTTTTTGTTTTGTTTTTTGTTTTTTTGTTTTTTGTTTTTGTTTTTTGTTTTTTTGTTTTTTGTTTTTGTTTTTTTGTTTTTTTTGTTTTTTTTTTTTGTTATTGAGGAATGTAAAAGAATATGGCATATATGTACAATATATACATTTTTTTTTAATGAAATCAAATGTTTATTTACATGTAAATTATGTACATGTATATATATATTTAAAAAAAAATGGTAAGTGTTTATTTACATAAAGAATGATTTTTGTGGTTTTTTTTTTTTTTTTTTACCTGCACAAATATTTACAATGCAATCTAATTTTATATGATGCAAAATTTATAAACACATGCAAACTCAAGACACACGCACAAAACAAAGCTATACCGTTGTCTAATGGGTAATGGCACGCTGTATCCCCAAAATGGATGTTAAAGGAATATACCTTCGGGTTCGAGCGGGCTTCCTTTTTTTTTTTTTTTTGATATGGGGAGAGGAAAAGCGTATACCTCCTTCGCCATGTAATTGTTGTAGGGTTATATTAGGCATAAGACTATTCTCATAATCCTCGCATTTCTTTCACAATCGACATGGCGAAGTGAATGATCTAATCCAAATCGTCAGTCAAGCTTCAGACAATGGCAATGCAGATGATGGATAGGACCGTGGCACTCCTACTTTTTATTCCGATGAGATTGAGCCTCTTCTGGCCTTGCGTAAAAAGTATATGGGACCGGCCGGTGGACGCCACGCATATTGATGGATCGCCCGGCTTAAGCCGCAAATGAATGATAGTTTTGGGGAAACAAAGGGGGTAGAGGCAATAATAGATATGTACATGCAATTAATGTATAACCTAAACTTCTTTAGCAATTATTCCTAAGTTGCACCTTAGGACCCGTAATATTATATTTTAGTGTATTATTGTGAGCTTTCATGTCGTGGTTTTTCTTCTTCTTTTCTCGTCACCAAGCCCCTTGCATGTCAAGATCGGAGGTAAGATGTCGAGGTTTCAAAGAGTGTCTTCCCTCTCCTTATTCTCTTTATATATTATTTTATTTGGCTCTAACTTTTGCCTAGGCCGCCCTTTCGGGTTTTCAACCTAGCGAGCCCTTATTTTTTTATTATGAATAAATGTGTTTTTTTTTTGTGTGCTCTAATTTTTGCCTAGGCCGCCCTTTCGGGTTTTCAACCTAGCGGGCTGGAGAGGGAAGCACTTGTTGGATAGAATGGATCGAGCACCATACCTTTTGAGCTCGTTGAAATTGGAGGGCTGAACAAGGTCTTCTTTCTTGGCATGTGGGGAGTACGACATCTCCTGACCGGATCCTATTGACAACATACAGCACATCGTGGAAGAGAGGGGTAACAGCCTTTGATAAGTAGCCCCCAGCATTTTTTAGCCCAGATGGCATGACATGATAGCAGTAGGTTCCCCAAGGGGTGGGGTCTTTTCTTGGTCTCCTGCTGCTTTTGATTTGATTATAGCTCAGCATGCTGTTGTTGGATTTGGGAATGGTCACCATTTTGGACAGCCAGATCGGGTATTTTCCATTTTTTTCCTTACTCTTTTTTTTTTTTTGTATTTTTACTCACCATTTTTTTTTCTTTTTTTTTTTTTGCTGTTTTTTTTTTGTTTTTGTTTTTGTTTTTGTTTTTGTTTTTGTTTTTGTTTTTGTTTTACCCGAATGAAGTTGACGTGCGGCTGTTTCATGTTTTCCTTTTAAACTTGTAGTGACCATTCTGGCTTGATGCGGTGAAGCTTTTGTCTGATTGGCTGAGCATCCGGACATATGGGGATCCGGTGTTTGGCTATGGTTGTATCTACCCCTGACACATCTTCATAGGACCAGGTAAACATGTCCACGAACTCTTTTGAGGAGATCCATGAGTGTTGTTCTTGCAGGTAGTTGCCGATTTTGACTCTTTTGATTTCATTGTCCAGCCCCAGATTGATAGTGGATCAGTTTTCAGTTGTTGTTGATGAATGATGATGTTCCTGGTGCTTAACTGACTTTACAAGCTCAAGCAAATAATAATAATTTTTTTTTGTTCGGGTCCTATTAAATGACTCATTATAATGATTTAATGCGTCTTTTAATATAGGTGCAACTAAGAAATAAGCAAAGACATTTAGATTATTATTAAAAGCACACAGTACAGGGTTTATTACATTATTGAGGACCTGGGGTTTGAGATCCTCATTATTAGGGAGCGGATCGGTAGATGACCAATCCGTAAAGCTAGGGAAAGGAATAGGGATAATATATCTGAAGCGGTCCACCAGATCTGCAAGTGTCCAGAAGCAGGTCGGGCATAATATACTAGTTCTGCAGAGGCTTATTAGAAATAGGCTCAAACTCAGCAGGGAGCTTCTCGTGATCAGTACCTCTGCCTATCATGCCCAGGAAGCTGTCATCAACCTCAATCATATTGATTTGAGGTAGAGGGTTATTGACTACATTTGGTCTGGGAGGAGGCTTTTCAATAACCTTGTCATCTATAAGATCCTGAATAGCATTTTTGAGCGATAACATTTATCGCTGAGGTGGCCACCGCAATGATGATATTCACAAGATCGGGCATGATTCCGTGTCCCGGCGGGGGTCCGTGGCTTATAATTTTCCATAGGCTTTAACACTCCTTGTGCCATTAGCCCCAGAGGATTACAGCATCGGGAGGCTTGCGCTCATCATAATAACGGTTCTCGATTTAAACTTCTCGGGCCATTATTCCCTCCGATTGTGTTGACAGACCTGTCCATTCCATAAGACCATGGAACAAGGCCATAATTTTGGGTGGGAAAAGTAGTCGATGCATTCCCTACCATATTGACTTGGTGCGGATGTGGTCGCCTTCCCTTTAGAGTAACGAAAGAGGTAGGAGACGATTGACTTGTAATTGCCCGCTCAGATATCATCATCTATACGAGCTCCTATTTCCACTATTTCTTTATAATTGGTGTAAGGGAGATACCGCATGTGTTCCAGGTAAATGGGCTCGAGGTTTTTGATGAACATTCGGCATGACTCTACCGGATTAGCCCTCAAAAGTCTCGGGCCAACTTTCTTTCCACCGATCGCGAACTCAAAGACAAGGTTTTTTTTCCTTCGGGTGCACGACTCAAGGTCCCTTCTATTTTCGGGATGGTGTTGTCTTTGTACCTTTCCAGCCTATCGGTCCCACGTATTCATGGTGCCGCTTATCGACAACATTAGCCATTGTTTGGCGCCCCTATCGAGTGAGGTGAAAATTGGAAGCCATGGCCTCGGCTAGCTCCCTTGATCGCATGCCGTGGAATAAGATTTTTGGGATATAGGCATCCAATCCCATCAAATTTTTCTATGCTCGGGCATTTTGAATTTGAGAGGCAATACGCCGCAGTTGTAATGTCGGTGCCCGCGTAGAAAATTCCCCTTTGTTGAGAAGCTTGAGTACCATGGCCTTTACATTTTCCATGTCGGCCTCCATTTTGGTGGCTGGGGGAGTTGGGTTTTGGTATATACTGGCTGGGTTAAGGAAGGCTGGGTTAATTTCTGGCTGCGGTGTCTGGTAAGGATTTTGGGCTGGATATGGATATGGGGCTGGTGGATTCTGGGCTGGATATGGATTTTGGGTTGGATAAGGATTTTGAGTTGGTGTAACTTGGGTAGGATATGGATTTTGAGCTGGTGGAATTTGGGTAGGTGGATTATTGATGGTTTCGGTTGGGCGGCCTGTGAGAACCCAAAACCCATTACTTGTATTACTTGTTCTATGCCTTAATAACATGCTTGTTTCATGCTTTAACATGATTAGATATCTCTTTTAGTCCATGCCTGACTCGTATTATCATTATTGCATTCCTTATCGCTTGATTTCCTTCTATGCTTAGCATACCTTCCCGTTACGCCTCGCGTGTTGCCTTAGCCTGATTTGCACTCAACCGAGACTTGTTAGGGTTCGATTGTCTTTCATAGATAACTTAGAACGCTCGCCTTGATCCTAGTAAGCTTGTTGGGAAGTTTAGAAACCTTCTTGCCTTGTTTTGGCCTTAGCGATCTCACCCGTCTCCCGTTTTGCTCGTATTTCGACGTGCGAATTGTTCCTTGAGTTCCCGGACTTGTATTCAAGTCATAACCATGATTAAACAAGCCTATTCCATGCCCAAGTTACCCTAGTTTTATTGACGTTTGATCCGGGTTTGATTCGTCAACCAATCGTCGCTTGACTCGAGCCTTGTCCTACCTTGTTCCGGGTGATGTTCGGGTGTATTTCGGACATGTTTTGAGTTGTGTTAGACCCTAGAATGGTTGCCCATGAGCTTGGGACCATTTAGGACTTGTTTAGGTCAAGTTTTGAGGCCCCAGAAGTTCAGGCGGCCGCATGGCTCGAGTGAGGCGCCCGCCTCAAATACTGAGAGCAAATGAAAAGATGGCAACCTCTCAAGATCCGAGCGGCGCGGCGCCCGCCTCAAATTCGCCTACGAATTTTTTCTTCTTCTCTGTTTTGTCCGACCTTTAACCCTTAAACCCCCTTCCTAATTGTCCCTAATCCAACCTATTAAACCCTAATTAAGCTAGATTAGTACTAATCCCAAGCAATCACCTTTGGACATGTGGATTCCACCACTCCTCTCCCCTTGACACTTGGAATTCCACCAAATTCATGCAAGATATATAAGGCCTCCCTTGTTGACTTTGCCTTAATCTCTCATTATCAGATTTCTCTCCTCTCTCTCTTGCCATGGTTAGTGTGTGTAGAGAATAGGTGAGATTGGTGTGTGTGATTTCCCTAGATTGAGCTCCCGACTTTCGTTTGCCGAGCCGAGACCACCGGTGTGAAGCTACCGACGAGGAGATCGTTTCTATCCGATTACCTTGTGCTTCAACTTTCTTTTTCCTTGGTGGAGGTAAGCTATTAATTTCCCCCTTAGGATTGTATGATTAGACTTGCCATGATCCCCCTTGTCTATTGATCCCCATGCTTTTCCATGCCCATGCCATGATCTAGGTTGAGTTGGTCTCTTGAGATTTTGATTAGTATGTCTATCTTGTTGCTTGAGGCCTATACCTAGAATTAATTATGTTCTATGCTTCTTTAGGAGCAACTAATGTTCTTGAACTAATATATTTTGATAACTCTTGGGAATTTTGAATTCTAGGGTTTCATATGCCTTGTAATGATTTTCCTATTGAATTGGGTCCTAGGCCTAGAACAAATTGTGTTCCATGTTCCCGTACGAATAGATAACGTTCTTGGACCCTTGCATTTTAATCACCTTGAAAGAATGATTTTAAGGTCCCTTGAATTCGAATTATCGATAATTCTTATCTACGGTTGTTAAACGGATTAATGACCTAGCCGATCATATGCGAGAACTTAGAAGAGGGTTTGTGATGCATTTAGCGTCCTAACTCTATTGGATGAACTATTAGAGACGACTCATCGGAGTCAAGATTAGCGAGCTATTGAGCAATACCGGCTCACAGATTAATCCCTACGACGTTCTAATCGCGTTTCCCTAAGAATAATAATTTTAGACTTTGAACTTGAATTGATTGCCCTGCTTGATCTTGACTGTCATATTATGGAATGACTAATTGACATGTGAGTTCGCTCTTGTCGAACTCAACCCTACCTGGTTATTGATAAGAATAATTTACTTGTCTTGAGCGAGATCGCTCTTGTCGATCTCGTTCTCTACTTGAGAATTTTGTTAAGTATACATTACTTGGCATTGCATGAGTCCACCGGTGGCATCTGTTTTGTGCACACACGCCTCCACTGTGGCGCAGTGGGGAGTAGTAACTCCCATGTCTTTGTAATCATTTAAGAGCATCACCGGTGACTATCAGGGCATCTCCTTGGAAGATCGATGTACTACACACATTCGATACCCGCACTTTCCAGATAACGCTTGTATGCAGGAACTACGTAGCGGCCCGGCTCTCCATATATCCTTATTCTATGTGATTTATTTATGCACACTTATGTGAAACAATGTGCATCCTGGATATATAACTCTATGCCTGTGTGACTGTATCTTGCCTTGAATGTTGCATCTTGCCATGACATGCATGATTAATAGCTTACGAGTCTTTATGACTTACCCTTTCCCCTTTTGCTTTAGATCCTAGCAAGACGAGTCACGCTCGTTGACTAGGCGTGTTCGTGCTTTGTGCCCTTTTGATTTGCCAGTTGATTCTTGAAGAGGTGGTTTTTGATGGCCTCTTACTCTTGTTTATATATTTTTGTAAGGACGACGGGTTAAGCCGGTCAACTAATAGGCGTTGGTATTTGTGTATAACTTGATTGTAAATCTTTTTGCTAGTAGTTTATACTTGTAGTACTTGTAACCCTTTTGTGCCGGCATTGTGTAAGCCGAGCCTCGGTTAACTTGTTATTATTCCTCCACGTTGTAGTCTTCCGCTGAGCATGCTATTAGCTCTTCTTTAATTCTTGTCTTTGAACTGTTAGCTTGGGTTCCGGCATGTAGTGTCGCCGAAGACTTGGTTATATTGTTTAGCTTGTTTATCGGGTTTAAAAGTTTTAAAATATCCGGCCGTTTGGTGCCGGCGTCTGCGACTCAATGTTGCGTCACGTCGTTTTGTGAATTAAGTACTTGCATGTTTAATTGCCTACTTGTTTCCCTCCTTATTTGGGCGGTCAGGCCATCTCGGTCCCATCTCGGGCCGGGGCCGGGTCGCAGGTTAATATCGAGCTTGCTTTAGGTTAGCTATCGGCCGGGATAGGTTCCATGGCCTTCAGGTGGGTTGTTTCTTGGTGTGATGTTCTAGCGTTCGAGTGAATTCTTATAGGTGCTTGATGGTGAACCCTAGAGCGGCCGGTGTAGGCGAGGTAGAGGCGACCAGGGAGAGTTCTGAGGAACTGAGGGAGTTGCCACCTCCACCTCCACCACCGAATCCGATGGGCATGAATGCTCGGATAGCGGATTTATCTGCGTCGTATGGCCGAGTTTATGGCCGAGATGGCCCGGCTTGGCCGGGGAGTCGAGATGTACCTCCTCCACCACCCACCCCCCGGATCGGGGAGGCGAGAGTGTCGCCAGCCGCGTGGAATATACCACTTGGTGCTAGGGCACGGAATAATCTTTGTGTTAGAGATTCTTGAAAATGAAGCCTCCATCTTTTGAGGGAGGCGGATGCTAATATGTGAGCTATGGCTTGAGGATGTGAAGAAGATCTTTGCAACCTTTGGATTGCACGGAGGAGGAGAAAGTGGTCTTAGGCTGCTTATAAGCTTAGAGGAGCCGCCAATCATTGGTGGGAAGTTTTACTACTTGCTAGTTGGGAATTAGATCGGGTGGCGCGAAGTGTGGCTACATTTGAGGCGAGTTTAGGGCTACTTATGTGCCTCTTGTGATCCCGAACAGCGAAGGAGAAAGAATTCGAGGAATTGGAGGCAGGGGTTCCATGTCGATAGCTCGATATTCTTCCAAATTCATTTGAGTTGTCCGTTATTGTGCACATCGGTGCAAGATGAGAACACGAGGACCGAGAGGTTCGTGAAGGGGTTGAAGACAGAATACGAGGGAGCAGTTGTTATCCCTACGGTTAGCGATGCAGTGCGGTAGATCGTGCGTATGAGATCGAGAGAGACATTGAGAACACGAGCGAGAAGCATCACTGCGGATCTTCTCGGCCGGCGAAGAGGAGAGAGGAGAAGGAGAGGGAGGAGGAGGAGGAGGGAGAGCGGAGCGACGGTAGGAGAGGGAGAGGAGAGGAGAGAGGAGAGTCGAGGAAGCGGCTCTTCTGGAAGAGACAGGAGGAGGAGAGGGTTTGCTCTAGGAAGTATTAGGAGAGAGGAGGAGAGGAGAGACCGTGGTCGATGGCTAGGGGCAGCGGCCGTCGCGATGGTGGTCGAGTAGGCATCGGTCACGGTGGTCGGGATAGGCGCCGTCGAGAGTCACGCGGTAGTAGTGCTGCTCCCGGGCTCCCGGGGGCAACAGCAGACTCGAGGCGGAGGACCATTGGTTTGTTCTTCTTGTAATAAGATTGGGCACTTCTAGCGAGAAGTGTCGGACAGAGACTTGGCACGTGTCTTAGTTGTGGAGATCCAAATCATCGGCTCAGGCGTCCTAAGCGCGTCTAAAGCGGCTCGATCCTCGAGGAGTCGATTCGGCGATGCAGGTCCAAGAGGGATAGCGATGGCGTCTAAGCGCTTGAGGCTCGGTGTCTTCGCGCTTGATCGGCGAGGTGTTCGAGTCTATACGCAATGATCGGAGTACTCTTTTCGGTCTTCGGTCATCATGCTCGAGATTCTTATAGATCTGGTTCTACCCATTCATATGTTGCATCGCATTTCCTAGAACATTTATATGTCTTACTGCCCAGTTACCTTATGTGCTTGAGGTGTCTGGCAGTTGGGTGATTCTTGTTGGCGTCTGAAGTCTATAGAGGCGTGATGTGCTTGTTCATGATCGAGTCTTGCATCTTTGATTTGGTAGTGTTGCCTATTAGAGACTTTGATGTGATTCTTGGTATGGATTGGCTATGTGCATCATGCTTTAGTTATTTGCCGTCGTAAAGAGAGTAACTTTGCCATGCGGTATTAGAATTTGTGTTTCGGGTGATCATGCTTGTAGTGGGGTTCATATTATTTACGCTGCGGGCTAGACAACTCTTATCGGCAGCGGGTGTGCAGGGTATTTAGCTTGTGTTCTTGATACTAGCATGTCTTACGCTAAGCTAGAGGATATCCGGTAGTTAATGAATTCCACGATGTCTTTTCTTAGAGTATGCCTTGCCTCAGAGAACTAGAGTTACGTATTGAACTATTGCCGGGGACTTAGCCTATTTCTAGGGCACCACTAGTATGGCTCCGGCGGAGTTGCGAGAGTTGAAGGATCAGGCGGGGAACTTCTAGATAGGGAGTTCATTAAACAGTGTATCTCCTTGAGAGATGCCAGGTGTTGTTGTAGGAAAAGAAGGATGGCAGGTCTGACTTTATAGACTATCGACAGAGTTGAACAGGTTACTATCAAAAATAGGTATCCCTTGCCTCACATCGGCGATCTTTTTGATCAACCGGTTGTTCGGTTGTCTATTCAAGTTTGACTTGAGGAGGCGGCTATCACGGTTGAGGTTAGAGCGGAGGATGTCAGCACGACCTTAAAATGCAGCGTTATGGTCACTATGAGTTTGTTGTGATGCCATTGGGTTGACCAACGGCGCTGGGTTTTCATGGACTGATGAATAGGGTTTTCCACGAGTATCTCGATTGCTTTGAGTGGTATTTATTGATGACATCCTTGTGTACTCCAAGTCACGAGAGGAACACGCGAATCACTTGAGAGAAGTTACATCCTGCGGAAGAAGAGCAACTTTACGAAAATTTAGTAAGTGTGCTTTTCGGCTTGGCAAGTTTCTTTCTAGGACACGTGGTGTCTAAAGATGGTATCGCGGTGGATCCAAATGATCAAAGGTTGAGCGTTACTAAGTGGAAAGGCGCCCTAGTGAT